>LBNU01024546.1:1707-17134 GCA_014162995.1 Artemisia annua | reverse complement strand
ACCCCCTAAATTCTGTACCTTCCCACTACTACCCCCCAGCAGAATCTACACCGGAATCTGTCTTTTACACAAGCTCTCTCACAATGTAAATCTTAATCCAGAAGGTGTGTGTCGCTGCTGTTCTAAGGGTGTGATTCCCAACATCCTGTACAACCCCGCCCTAGACTCCAGAGTTAGTTCGTTCGATACTTCAGATCTGAGGTGTCTTAGATCCCTGTTCAGTCTAGGTAACATAATAAAAAGATCCGTAGTAATCTTTTTCTTGCATATGAAGTTTCATCCTTTGTCACATTAAGTCCCTCTTGTTTTCATTCTTCTTGTTTTGTATCATTAAATCTATAAACCCAACACTGAATGTGATAGTTATTTTGTGGCAATAGAAGAGAAGATTTACCAAAATAACTAGATACCCAAGTCATCGTCAATGTAGAGATCAAAGGCTTGAACAAGGATCCCGAAGATACTAAGTACACATACCCGTAAAATTTCACTTCAATCTCAAATAAACAATACCAAATAAACTCCGTGATCTCTTGACATTCGATTTCAAAATTCTTAGCCGACATTTTCTTTTATTTTCTTGTGGTTGATTTACAGAGTGCACATTAGAAGGAATAGCAATCCGTGAAGAAGGGATTCTTCAGAGTCCGGTTTTGGGAAAGGAGTACCAGAAGACGGATCATTATTCATGTGCAGCTTCATTATCATGATAGTCATCATCAACACCTTGAAGAATAATTGGATATTGGGTTTCGTGAGTATTCTGAGAAATACTTCAAACTAGTGCATCTTGCTCAATGGAGATGGAAGAAGATGAGCCAGGAGCCAACATAAACCGAAGAAGGAGCTTCAGAAACTAGATGTTCAACATTCTTTGAAGCTTGGAAGTATTCATCAAACATAAATCCCAGTCATTCTTAGTAAATGGAGCATTAGGTGTCTGAGGAGAGTCGAATGACCATTCTTCAAGCATCAATCATCATGTAGCAAGTGAATAAAAATACACTCAATCATGTAGTTTATTCACTCTAAGTTTGCCATTTTTGATTGAGTCCGCACAAAAAAAACCAAAAATTGCATACAAAGTAAGTTTGCCATTTTTGATTGAGTCCGCACAAAAACCAAAAATTGCATACAAAGTAAGTGAATAAGCATACACTTAAGAATTTCATACGAAGTTTGCCATTTTTGATTGAGTAGCAAGTGAATGAAAAAATACTATCAATCAAGTATTTCATTCACCCGAGTAACAAGTGAATGAAAAATACTATCAATCATGTATTTCATTCACCCTTCTCCCCCTCAAAAATTGCAAACGAGGTTGTAATTTTTGATTGACCAAGTGTATAAGAATTCGATCAGAGATAGGTAGATCCACTTGATGAATGAACGAACATGGAGAAAGTATGAAGCATGTTGTTGAAGATGATCAAAACCAAGAAGATTTCTCTTCTTCCGAAGATAAGGCACACTGAATCGTACACCTTTCTTTTCATTGATGAACGGGGCCTGAAGAGTTGTCAGCAGACACCATAATGATGAAATTGAGAACCGAGGCTTGAACCGAGTTGTTCAAACGTCATAGTCATTGAAGAACGAAGCCTGAACTGATGTATTCAGACGTCATAATGCACATGCATCAACATCGACATTCCAAAACTCTTGAAGCTAGAGAAATGATAGCTTTAGGTCTCCAGACTTTGAGTTTTCTCATGTAGTGAATGATTGATGTACCTGCAACTGAGTAAGGACTACCTGCACTAACATCACAAATTTGATTGCATATATATGGGTTAGTGACAACAGTATCCAAACCCTTAGGGGTTTCTTGATCAACCATGGTATTGCCATTAGTGAGCAACTTTCCGGTAGGTAACACTTAAGTCCGACGTTCTTAAAAATTCTACCAGTTGGCATCCACTTTTGGCAAGATCTAGGATTGCTAAGTGTCTTATGCATAGTGGAAGACTTAATGTTATTCCTAGTCTCTACTGATTTAGCAGTTTGTAACCACCTAGGAAAAGATTTAGATTTGCTTTGCTTCTCATGCATGGTGGGTGACTTACTAAAAATCCTAGACTTCGCAGGTTGAACCTTTGCAAAGTTCCTCAATAACTTAGGAGGCATCATACACGGTTGTGAACCTAAGATACCATCCTTATGAAGTAGAGCCCTTTTCCTAGCCTTTTCAAGATCATAGTTCTTGTACAAGTCCTTTATATCATAAGTATTTTGAACCTTAATGCTAGCTTTTAACACTGTTTTCGAATTAATCCTAGAGGAGCTGGCTGTAGGGGTAACTACTTGATGAGGCTTAGCAGAACTAGAAGCAATACATTTAGGTAAATAATGTGTAGTGACTGGTTTTGTCAAAACTTGTTCCGCATCAACTTGGGAGGCAAACCGAGTTTTTGAAAATTTTGGTCGTTCAGA
The DNA here is from genome assembly GCA_014162995.1 of Artemisia annua. Classification (NCBI taxonomy): domain Eukaryota; kingdom Viridiplantae; phylum Streptophyta; class Magnoliopsida; order Asterales; family Asteraceae; genus Artemisia; species Artemisia annua. The sequence goes on along the minus strand of LBNU01024546.1, from coordinate 14,701 downwards.
TCTAAACGCAGTCGGTTGTCTAACAACTGAGTGGTTTCTATTCGATGGTAAAACCGGTTTCCCCAAGATTGATGGTTTTGCAAACTTAGTGTTCCCACTATTCCCTGTTGCTTTTCTTAGCTCATTTTTTAATGCTGCAACTGTGAAGCCCATTTTCTGAAATTGAGCTTTGAATTCATCATTTTCGGCAATCAAAGAATTTGTTGTTCTAACGTCTTAGTTCTCATATCTATGATTGTCTCGTTAAGATTTTTACAATTCACTTTCAAAGACTCATTTTCCACAAGTAACTTGGCCACATTTTGTTCCAATTCAATAACAGCACAGTCATGTTTAGCCTTAACTTCATTACACATATCACACAACTCAGTAATACGTTTTTTCATGTTTTTGATTGTCAAGTTCTTTGTTTGTAGCTGAGCTTTCAAATCATTAATCATAAAGAATTCACGGAAATCAGGAAGTTCCGAATTTTTACANTCTGAAGAATTGATTATGGTTGAAGTGAGTTTGAAGGATAAAGAATACACGTCACGGTGAATATCAGACAACGTTCATATGTTTTGAGATCCGAATAAACCCCGTAATAAGTCCAATAAATCTGAAGAATATCATAACACAATAATTCTCACTCTCGAATTCTAGAGGCTCACTCAAAACCGTGTACCAAAGTTATACCTGATAATACCTTACTAAACAAAAACTTCAACAATTCAATTGCCAATATAACCAAAAATTCATCCCTGTGAAAGATTGAACACTCTAGCAAAAATAACTTGCGGCCCAAAATGTGTTATAACTGAAGCAGTCCAAAACGTGAGTTTCTAGCCCACGAAATAATAATACAAGCCCACGTCCAAGTTTAATACTCAAGAAGCCCAATACACACATTACCCCCTACCCTAATTACACGGTATAAAACTAACACTACCCTAATAAGTCTCATTTCCCAACTCTAATCTCATCTCATATCCGCCCCCTTCCATCTCTCACTTACTCGTTTTCCAGATCCAAAAAATTTCATCAAACAATTCTCAATCTCATCATCTCAATATCTTCTTCTCACTTGTTATACGCTTCCACAACACCTAGGGGTAACGGGTAGGTTATGTTTGCTTTTGTTATTGTATTCAGTTTGAAATCGAACAAGAAGAGAGGATGGAACCCGTTATGGTTTTAATCTTTCTTTGGATGGTTCGGAGATTAAGAGAATGGACAGTATGTTATTCTTTAACACAGATCAATGATGACAAGTCTCTTTTGGTTTAGCTCTTATGAACGAGTCTAGGAATCACAAAGAGATAAAGTCTGAGATCTTGCTTTTTAAAACCTTTTGATTTTATTTAGTTTCTGTTTTGTTTTCTTTTTGTATTGATTTGTTGAAGTCGAATGAAATTGGAATGAGACAAAGATTGTAGTTGTTCTTGCTTTTCAGTTTAACGAATCAAAGGAGGAATGAGCCATCATTGGTTTTGTTCCCTCCTGGATACGGTTCGAAAATAATCAGAGATCTATGATGTGAAATCCTTTTGTGTAAAGATCTTTTAAGGTCTTGCTGATTTTCAAAGACACGAAAGGTTGACTGAGATCTTGTTAAGAACTTATAGTCACTAGAAAAGATAAGAGACAGTTTGATATATCTTGAAATTGTGAGTGAATGGGATTAAGTTTAATGTTATAATAGGAATAGGTTTTGGTTTATGACAAGTTGTAGATTTGATAAAAAAGATTCTGGTCTCAAGCTGCTAAGAAGATACAATCTAACCGCTGCCAAAATCTAACCGCTGCCATGAGATGATTTGGGCAGCGTTTGGTTTAGGCAGGTCACACAAGAAAGATAACCGCTGCTAAACGAGCTAACCGCTGGGACACAGTTAACCGATGTTTTGATCTAATTAACCGCCACTAAAAGGTAACCGCTGTTGCGAGAAAACCGCTGGACAAAACTTAGAACTGAGTCAAAACTAAACTTAACCGCTGGACACTAAAATACAAACCAATCCGTGTCTAGTTTTTTTGTCATTTTCCCACACTTACAAAACAAGACATAACCGCTAATAAGAATGAAATGAACACGCTAGTAAGAATAGAGGAGCAGAAACACGAGTAATAAAAAGGCTCAAACTTTAGTAGTATCTACCCTTATGCTATCACAACAATAAATAAGAAGATATTTGTTTTGGACAAAGTTTCCTTATCAAACCAGTTTTAGCAGATTATACAAAACAAATGAGACAAAGGTGAGATCTTATGAACATCAAGACGAACCAAACAGAAAGAAGAAGAAAGAAAAAACAAACCCAAAACCAAGAAGAAGCTATAAAACCATTCGAACCAAAAAAAACAAGAAAAACCAAACTAAAATTCGAAAATCAACAATCCCAAGGTGAAACCTAGGCTCTTGATACCAATTGTAGGATACACATAATCATAACATGGTTGGTTTTATTGTTTATAATGGATCGAATAGAATAAAGAGAAGAAGAGAAGAGAGGAAGAAAGTTTAGAGAGAGAAAGAGAGAGAGTGGAACCTAGAGAGAGAATGAAACAAAAAAAAAGAAATAGATTGAGGAGGTTCACCCTCTCCAAGGATGGAGAGGGTATTTATATGTACATGGGTTTTTGCCACTTGGGATGGCCACTTGGGCTGCGAATCAGGTATACAGTGGGTAAAGACCCGTCTTTCTTCCGCGAATACTAACTACTTCTATTCTACGTTTTACTAACTATTGTAACTACTACGAGCTAAACAATGCTTAATCATATCTGGGGTGACCGAATCTTTCGTATACAAAAATCGTATTCCTAACATGCTTGCTATTCGCTGAATCGTATAGATTAGTTTAGTTTAGAATTTAGTTACAACCAAACCGTGCCAGTCTCTCAGGCTGAAACCCCCCCCCCTTTTATATTAGATTAGGTTGTACAGTTAACTTAGGTTAAACTAACTTAGATATTAAAATACTGATTAGAATAACTAGATAATACGTTCCACTCTTAGTAATCGACACTCTACTTACCATTATATTCATACTGACCGGGTACACTGCTCGTTAAGTGTGTGTGTGTGTTATTGATAAGTCGGCTAAATATAAATTTAAAACTTGAGTAGGCATTAATACTGCTAAACCGCAACGACACCCACGCGCATCATTCACCCATGTTCAATTGAAGATAAGTCTACCTTTTAATCATTCAATATGTCTATGTGTTGTTTGATTATCTTTTATGCTTGTCTTTCTTTTAACATGCTAGCTTAGGTTTTTTAGTGTTTGCTTAGATCTAATGAAACCTAGCTATTAATTATTGATTGTTGGTTTGTTTGATTGTATTGGGTGATTGATTTCGCATTAGGCTTAAGAAAACTAGCCAACTTCCTATATGGTAATGTGCTTGAACGTCTTAAGAAACGTTTCTCAGTTGTGTACACCGGTGTTATTGGTTGTTTTTAATGCATAAGTGACTATTGGGGAGGCCATGATAGGATACTAGACATGTCTTCATAGGAAGAGATAGAAGCTTATAGAGTTGGGGAAGTACGTACACACCCCCACGACTGGTATTAAGGAAAACAACCCTTCATCCAAACAATTATAACAAACCAATCAATTAATAAGAGATAGTTAGGGAGTAATGTAATCTAACTAAAGACATTTTCTCATTATAAGAAGTTTCACCACATTTACTTTTCTTGTCATTTTATTTTATTTGCATTGGTAGTTATTTGGGTTAGTTGACTAGCAACTAATTCCGCCCACTCTTTCAATACCCGAGATTTTTACTTTGCTTTCATTAAAATATAAAAATACCAAAAAGAATCATCCCTCACCTTTAGTCCTAGTTTACATAGCTTCAATCCTAACGACACTATTACTCTAGAACGATCAATCCCCCGGTACTTGCCACTCACTATACTACATCGGCCCGGTACACTGCCTAGGTGGGGATTGCAAGCTTCTCAAGATCTCTTGAGAAGTAAAACCTTTTGCATGGTTGTAAAACCACGCATCAGGTATGTAGATAATCCTTGGTTGTATGAAAGAATCACTCTTTAAACAAAAGAAAACTAACTAATGATCAAAGGAGAGTTTAGGTGATTGAGGATATAATCACAGAAAATTAAGTATGTGAAAGGATGGCCAAAATCTGGGAAATGAGGTAGTATTTATAGGAAATGAAAATCTGACCGTTTTAAGGACACGGTGCCACTAATTGTCACATGGTACCACTAAATTTAGTGGTGCCGTGGTACCGAGCCAAACAAAAACGCTCCCATTTTTGTTTTTAGTGGTGAAAGTTTATTTGGGGGAGTTACGAGCTTATTTGGGTGGGGGAGGGGGACTAGCTGTTGGAAGTTTTGAAATGATTTTCCCAAATAAAACTTTTCTTAATAATTCAAAATTAATTTGTGAGGCATAATTTTGAAATCAAAGTTTGTCACATTAAAATGTAGGGGTTTAAAAACAAAAATTCACTTATTTGGTCATTTGTCAATTTGTTTGTTCATACCTAGAGTGATATATGTAGAAATCGGATATTTCAACTAAAAACTTTTTTACGTTAATTTTAACGTAAAATGTTTTCACATTTTGTTATCATCAAAACATAGAGATATCGAAAGATGAGAATAATGTTTTTAGACATTATTTGCATCAACAATCTCCCCCTTTTTGATGATGACAAAACATAAACTCATTTTATGTGAAAACTAATTTTGACAAGTTTTTAATGTGAGTTTATATCCTATTTCTCCCCCTTTTTGTCAAAGCAAAAAGACTTGCAAAGCTCCCCTTGATATATACTCCCCCTTATTTGGAGTATACCAAGGAATCGATCAATGGTTGTTGCTACAAAACAAAGTTATATGACATATATATAATATCTAACATGTAGCAACAAAGACAAATATCCAACCATAATCAAAGGAGCAACTAAGACAAGCCAATCATAAAAATAAGCCCATGCATTAAGAAATAGCCTCACATAAAGTGAGAGTACAAGAAATAACAAAACTACAACTACAAGAAGCACACATAAATCTTTAGTGACTTGAGAGGCCCTAAGATTTGCTTCTAGTCCAAAAGGAGGTCCTAAGTGTTTATTCTTAATTGCTAAACATAATCATTTTAGTTGAATGGGCTAAGGGATGGTGATGGTGACATGATTGGTTGTTAGGATCACGTTTTATTTATATCAAGTGTCGGTCATTAAGTTTTGTAATAGGTTGCTATAGACTATTATTACGTTAAGTTCTATTAAAGCTTTTCATGTTATTATGTTAAGTTTACATGTTTTGTTAAAGTCTAGGGGGCAATAGTGCTATTATGTGAAAGATGTAAGCTACCCTAGACAAGAAGTATAAATACTAATGTAACCCTCCAAGGAGGGTGTTGGTTCTCTTAGTAATAACATTGTCTTTCATTTTACACACACAAGAGTTCCTTCCACTTTCTCTCTCTACTCTCTTTCTCTCTCTAAAGATTATATGGTTTTATGTTACAAAATGGTGACCTAACAAGTGGTATCAATCGCCAAGGGATAATATAGGTTGTTTTAGGTTAGATTTGGTAGACAAACTAATTTTTAGGGCTCGTATCTGCTGGTTCTATCGAATAAGGACTGTGGTTATCGAGTAAGCTAGTGGTTCTATCGAGTAAGGTGGGCGATAATTTAGGGATATCGAGTAAGTCTGTCTAGTATTGAGTAAGCAAGATTTTTTTCGAGTAAGGCAAATTTTCCTTATCGTTTTATCGAGTAAGGATCTACGTTAATCTTACTTAGGCTACACTATACTTGGTTCAATACCATTTATCGAGTAAGGATTCCAACTTCAACATTTTATCAAGTAAGCAACCAGTTTTATCGAGTAAACACTATCCATCAACCTTATCGAGTAAGGAATTCAGCACCATTATCGAGTAAGAACTTCAGAAACATTTCATCGTCTAATTTTGCCAACACATCTAATCTACTACAACAACCTTTCTTTATCCTTGAAGATCCAATTAACATAATCATTAATCATGTCTCAACCTCCGTACTACAATTACCTTCATCATCATCAGCAGCTACAACAGAATCGTCAACAGCAACCGTATCATCAACCATACTATATGCACGAACAACATCAACTCTTAATGCATCAACAACAATTTCCACAGCAACAACCATACTTGTATCAGCAAATGCAAACCGTTCTTCCACCAACTAAGCAAACACATTGGTTTGATCAAATGTGCGAGGTAATCACTAGTCAGCAATCTCGTCATGAAGCAGGATCTCTTGACATTCCTCCAATGCTCACACCCGGCAACTACGTTCAATGGGCAAGTCGTTTTTTACGATTCATTGAATTCAACAAACCTCACGGGAAGTTTATGAAAAAGGTCATTCTTAAAGGTCCATTTCAATGGCCAACTACAACGACTCCAGGTGATCCTGATGCAAATCCTCCAAGACCTGACACTGTTATTCCAATTGCTGAATCCTCACTCACGGCAGAGCAACAACTTCATCGGGAAGCAGATGAACTTGCAATGATCTACATTCTTTAGGGACTTCCTAATCCGATCTTTCGAAGTATTGATGCTCAGAAAACTGCTAAGGATATGTGGGAACATGTTCATCTCTTGATGGAAGGCACTGAATTGAATCAAGAAGACATGCAATCAAAGCTTTATATGGAATACGAAGACTTCATGATTGAATCAGGGGAATCGCTTGAGTCTTACTATCATCGTTTCACCAACATCACCAATGATTTGGATCGACACAACATTATACTTCCCAGGATTGCAATCAACACTAAGTTTCTAAGTTGTCTTGGGTATGAATGGAAGAAGTATGTCACATTTGTCAGGCAAGCTAAGAATCTTCATGATGCACCTTATGGGTTATTGTTTGATTATCTGAAGCACCATGAGAGTGAAGTATAACAAGGAGAGGGCTCTTTGTGCAAATTTATCACCTCCTCCAACTCCTAATTCATTAGCACTTGTTGCTCAATCCTACTCGGTTTCACAACCACCAAACCATGCTTATGTTCGAGATCAGAATCACTACAACTACCCTCCATCTAATCCTACACTACCACTCATCTCTTATGATTCTACTCAGCAAAGTAATGTCAGTCCAATTGATTCATATGACAACAGTGAATCCATGTACTACTCCAATGCTACCCATGATGAAGATGAAGAGGAGTTTAACAACTTGAACCAGAGAATTGCACTCATTGCTAAAGCATTTAGCAAAATTTCCAACAACTCCAACAACCGTCTTCGTTCGTCTTCTAACACAAGGACTCAAGCTATTGTTAATGATGGTCGAGTTGAGATACAGAATCGTAACTTTGGTAGATCAGGTTTCCGTGGTAATATGGGTAATTCTGGAAATGGTCAGCGGGCTAATGCAAATGGTAGCTTTCAAAACAATGTTGCTGCTCCACAGAAAAGGGTTGAGATTGTTGAAACGGGTAATACAGATTCTGGTAACAATGTCATTCGATGCTACAACTGCAACGGAGTGGGTCATTTGGCAACTGCATGTCCTTCACCAAGAACTCAAGGCAGCAAGTATCACAAGGAAGCATTACTTCTTGCTCTTAAGGATGAGGCTCGTGGAAATGTCAATGCTAAAGACAACAGCTTCATGGCCAATGCTCAATCTGATGATGACATGGAAGATCTGGAAGCAAATGCTGCCGTCATGCTTATGGACAACATGCAGCAACTTCATCTGAGTGATTCAGGCCCAGTGTATGACACTGATGGTCTGTCTGAGGTACATTCTTTTCACACATGTTTTATACATGATATTGCCTCCCCTTCAGAATCTGTATCAGACGAGGAGCAAGTTGTTCAAAGTGATTCATTCTTATCTAGTCAAGTGGATGAACAAATGAACACAGTTGTTACATTTGACGACGATGATCAAATTAACCCTGTTATTACATTTGATGACGACATCCAAATTAACCAAGATGTTATATTTGATGATCCACTTGATAATGACTATAATAATTAGTTTGAACAAAATGAACCTACGAGTGATTCAGAGTCTGAAGTCAGAACTTTCGTCATGACCAACCAAAAACGGTTCCAAAAATGCAATGCTATAAATGTCAAATTAAGAGCCCAAATTGCATCTTTGACTAAAGACCTTGAGTGCTGTAAATTACAAATAACAAATTTTGAGACACGCGATAATAGAGAAAAAAGTTTTGAAATTGCTTTCCGAAAATCTTATGTTAAAGAACAAGATTTACAACATCAACTTCATGAATTAACTGCTTCCAAAAATGATTTAATCTCACAAATNCAATGCTAAAGACAACAGCTTCATGGCCAATGCTCAATCTGATGATGACATGGAAGATCTGGAAGCAAATGCTGCCGTCATGCTTATGGACAACATGCAGCAACTTCATCTGAGTGATTCAGGCCCAGTGTATGACACTGATGGTCTGTCTGAGGTACATTCTTTTCACACATGTTTTATACATGATATTGCCTCCCCTTCAGAATCTGTATCAGACGAGGAGCAAGTTGTTCAAAGTGATTCATTCTTATCTAGTCAAGTGGATGAACAAATGAACACAGTTGTTACATTTGACGACGATGATCAAATTAACCATGTTGTTACATTTGATGACGACATCCAAATTAACCAAGATGTTATATTTGATGATCCACTTGATAATGACTATAATAATTAGTTTGAACAAAATGAACCTACGAGTGATTCAGAGTCTGAAGTCAGAACTTTCGTCATGACCAACCAAAAACGGTTCCAAAAATGCAATGCTATAAATGTCAAATTAAGAGCCCAAATTGCATCTTTGACTAAAGACCTTGAGTGCTGTAAATTACAAATAACAAATTTTGAGACACGCGATAATAGAGAAAAAAGTTTTGAAATTGCTTTCCGAAAATCTTATGTTAAAGAACAAGATTTACAACATCAACTTCATGAATTAACTGCTTCCAAAAATGATTTAATCTCACAAATGGAAAAAGTAAGGTTTGAAAATAAAAAACAAATCATTCAACTCAATGATGAACTTTCAAAAACCAAATCCGAGTTGTCCATTTGTCAAGCTGAGTTTAGAGAACATAAAAGAAAGTCAAGGAAAAAGATTGATTCTTACACTGAAGAAGTTGTTGAATTGGAAAAGCAACTAAAAGAGTTCAAAAATGTTGTTTATAAAACCGGTGAATCCGTTACTACAATTCAAAAGTTTACTTTGAAACAAAACCCTCACGGGTGTGGTTATGGTATTGGTTACGAAACACCTTGTTGTCTAAAACCAGCACTCAAGGAAAACCAAAGTTGTATAGTGCAGAACATTTATTTGATGAATCTGTTGTGCGTGTTGTTGTATATGATTGTGAAGAAGAAGAGGAAATAAAAGATGAGACTAGGTCTAAAATGAGCACTCTTTTTTATGACACACCTTTTGTTTATTCAACATTTCCTCATTTATATGCTTCTTTTGTGCCTCAAAAAGAAAAAACTGCACAACCTTGGTACTTAACACAACCTGGGTATTTAGAAGATATTGGTCCTGTTAAACCTGTAGCACAAATAAATGGTCTTTTACCTGATTCAGGTCAAATTAAACCATTACCAAAATGTTGTCGTGTTATGCGGTATTTTGATACATTTATGGAAGACATACAATTTTTAGAACAACCAATTGAAAGAAACTCAGAAATAACTGTTGCAACTTTTCAAAATGCTTATGAAAAAGCAAAGAGGGAAATCTTTCAAAAACAATTTTTGCCACATGTTCAACACTTGCGTCTCTGTGCTACACGTTGGGAACAGGAACTTCAAACAGAGGTAAAATCAATGATAGAAGTTTTCAATGCAACTGAAAAAACAATTTCAAAGCAACAACGACAATACAAAGGTTTGCAAAAAGAGGCTGATCAATTCTTAGAATATGTGCTTAATGCTGATATATTGTCTGTGATTATGAATTCTTTGTATGAGTCTGGTACTGCTATGCTTGTTGATGATCACACTGATGATATTAAATTGTTGCGTGAACATGTTGAGACATTAAAGAGTGAAAATGAGAAACTTAGGCAACACAATGATGATGTGAAAAATAAACTTTCAAACGAGATTTCACAACTTACCAAAAAGTTTGAATGGTGTCAAAATCAAAGTCTTGATTTCGAATTGCGATTGCAAAACCATAAAACTTCAAATTCCTTTAATAATGAAACTGTTGAGTTAAAATGTCAAATTTCAAAATATCAAAAGGAATTAGAAGACTTAAAGGTTATAAACAATGACATGTATTACACCAATCGTCAAATGGATTCTCGAATTCAAGAACAAAAGCACATCATCATTGAGTTAAAAGAGAACATTAAGTCACTTGAAAAAGGAAAAACTGTTAATACTCATGAGATAGCACCAGGAATGTACAACATCGATATAATCCCTAGGGAAACACTCTCTCAGCCTTCTAATGTGAATCCTTCAACTTCTACAGGAATAGTCACCACTACTAGTGCTAACAGATCAAAGCGTAAGAGCACCAAAAGGAAGAATAGAATCTGGAAGCGTAGAAGTGGGAAACTAGCAGCCCCAGAAGTAGAAGATCACCTTAGGAATTTGAATAAAACTCATGTTGCACTAGATATAGATTCTGATTTGGCAAATTGTAATCCTAATCTGTGTGTAACGAATGATGAACCTTTATATGCTTTGAATGCTTTGAATGTCAATGCTTCCTGTGTGTTTTGTCGTAAAAGTATGTTATCTGGTAATCATGCTAAATGTGTGGCAAACTCTCTTTTATCTCGTTTTTTAAGAAACGTACATCTGGCAGACAACCTAGGCCCACTACTGCTTCTAAATCTGTGCTAGGTAGAAAGCCTAATGTAGTTTCTAAGGATGTTGTAGTCGCCCCCATAGTTGCGAATAATACTTCTAAGAACATGCCATCACCTAGCGAATTCTTTAAGAAGAAAGCACGATCTAGTTGGAATTGGCAACGTTGGTTAGAACGGACACAGAATTTTAAATGGATACCTAAAATAATAAATATGTGTGCATCTAACCCAACAAAACCCCCAAATTCTTTGGGTTCCACCCTTACAACTGTTCCATCTTTGTCTCCTTCGTGTGATGCAGGTGGTTCAAATTGTTCTTTGGATTGTTAATAGCGGATGCTCCCGACACATGACAGGCAATCTTAAATTGTTAAGAAACTTTGTCTCAAAGTTCTGGTACTGTCAGATTCGGGAATGATCATTTCGCTGCAATTATGGGATATGGGGATTACGTCAGTGGGAACATCGAAATTAGTCATGTGTACTATGTTGAAGGCCTTCGTCACAATTTGTTTTCCATCGGTCAATTCTGTAATGGGGATTTGGAAGTAGCATTTAGGGAAAAAACTTGCTTCGTTCGTGACTTACAAGGAAATGATCTTATGTCCGACACTCGTGGAAACAGTCACTACACTATATCATTGTCAGACATGACTGCATCATCTCCTATTTGTCTTCTCTCCAAAGCAACTTCAACAAAATCCTGGTTATGGTACAAGCGTATGTCTCATATAAACTTCAAAACCATGACATACCTTGCTCGTCACAAACTTGTCGATGGTCTTCCTAGATTCAGATATTCAAAAGATCACTTATGTCCCGCTTGTGAACAAGGGAAGAGCAAACGTGCACACTTCAGCTCTAAAACTGAACCAAGTTCTAAACATGTTCTTCACCTACTTCATATGGATTTGTGTGGCCCAATGCGTGTGCAAACGATTAACAGCAAACGGTACATCTTAGTAATTGTTGATGACTACTCCATAAAACAGTAATCAACACCTCTTAAACTTTCACCACCAAAGCTTTTGAGGTTCCTGAAGCTGTAGATGCCATGAAATAATCTTAAACGGGATTTTACAACTCTTGTGACTTAAACCGAGAGATCGATTCTCTCCCGGGATTTTACTAAAGTCAACAAAAGAAACCGAAAGATGTAATATGTGAGTTAGACTTAGAGTGAGATCTTGGATAAGTCACAATTTGCACTAAGTGTCAAGTCGCGACAAGTCAAGTTACAATAGATCTGATCGTAATGAGTCAAGTCGTAAGGATTAACTCACAACGTCAAATTACAATCAGACTAATCGAAACGACTTAAGTCTCAACAATTCACCAAGCACAAGTAGTTAACAAATCACTAGAATCTCACTACTGAGTTAATCACTAGGCACCACCAAATCGTCGAATCTTGGCCACCTCAACGTTAAGCTTTGGTAGTTTTTCCTTAAAACAGACAATCATCATCATGAGACCACTTCTCCATGCAGTAGAAGTGACGCAAAAAGTCTCATTGTATGAAGACCGAAGAAAAACCCGAAGAACAACGATAACACCGAAGTAACAAAATAGAACATGGATTTTCTCTGCGGTTATCATTCCGGAATATATATTTAAGCTCTATCACATGACCTTGTTGTGCGTCCTCAATGTACACATTACTCAACGGTTTTTGAACAGTTGTCTATTCAGGGGATTATTAGATCGACATCTTCATTTTTCCAAGTGCATTCCAGTTATCTCTCACATCTTATCGAAATCCGCACACCATTGTGTACATGAAACATTAACCAGAAGCACTTTATCATAAAACATATCAGCACGTTGCGAAGATGTCGATAAGCAATATCATCTCACGATCCCAATATTCTTCCCACATTACTTCCTGCTAAAAGTTGAAGTAACGAATCACAAGTTGTCAAGAGACCGCTTCCCCACCATTGTTGGAATAATACACAAGATAATAAGTTAAAACACTAATTGTTTCTGCAGTTGTGACATTTGTCTTCTCAGAAGTCACTTATCTGAGAAGTGTACAGCTTATCATGTGTACTCGTTGTGCGTTCAGATGTATGTCTCCTTCTCCCTTGCTGGATTTGAAACTTCAAAATCGGCAACACATTATACTCAAGATCATGAAAGAA
>LBNU01024545.1:2241-33174 GCA_014162995.1 Artemisia annua | reverse complement strand
GTGTACTTAGTTGTGCCCGTGTAAGCTCCTTACGGGGTATCCGATTAGGAACGGCCTTGGCGCGAATTAGAAGGAGTCTTCACAATATGCTGTTGACGAATTCTAGTTCAAACCTGTAAGTACCGGTTGTTTTATTGCTAACTGTCTTATTTCAGGTACAAATGCTGTCTTGAACATCAACTTCCACGTGCTCTTACATACATCAGAATGCCAATGAAAGCTCAAAGCCTTATCACATTTCAACAAGAAAGATTCTACCTCAAAATCATGAATCTTCAACAATAAAGACATAAGAGCTAAGAATGCATAACAACACTACACCGTTAAAGATGTATGAGCATGTTGGAACAGAGCGAATCCCTTGGAGAGACGAAAAGTGACGAATGGCGGATTACTACTTCATCTATCGTTTTCACATCAACAAAGACAAAGATCAAAGAACGATGATATATTTCTACAACTATCATTTTGGAAGACGTCTAAAGCTATCAAAGTTAACATTCACAGTTTGAAGAACAAAAGACGTCTCAAAGCAACCTCGATGACCGTGACAAAGTTCTATCCATCAACTATTCAGGGTGTGACACTCTAGTCATGATGTTTATGGGCGATCTAGGGTCGATGTAAGCATTCTACACATGCAAATGTCCGATGTTGCATGGTATGTTGAGATTAGAAGGATCGCCTATTTTGAAAATCTGATTACCTAGGAAGTATGGTGTCTCGGAGTCATCGAATAGATCCTTATGGTATGCCCGCTCTTCCCTAGGTTGTAACCTATTGAAGTAGTCCTCTTCATCATCTACATCTTTAATCTCACTTTCCCTACTTTCCTTATCTGCCTCAACTTCCTTAACTTCATCCTTAGGTTCATTATTTTCCTCGCTCCTATCGATTGGTCTAATAGTGACAACGTTGACGAAGTGGACATGTTTGGATGAAGAAGGGTCCTTGATTTGGGGTCCGCTATTAGTGTTCCTAGCGTCCTTATGTGGAGGTGATAACACTTGGTTGGTAAGGGCCTTCAATAAATTGTCAATCTTATTGGTCATCTCTACTTGTTGTTGATTAAATTCGGATGTGAATTTAGCTGTACGAGCTTCTTGAGATGCCATAAAATTGGACATCAATCCTTCAAAGTTATTGGTACTACCATAGTTGTTGGAAGGATTGTTGTTGAAGGTACGTGATGAGACGGAAAGTGTACCCGTTTTAGGGGGTCATTTAAGCCCTAATTCGAGTAAATGTGATCAAATATTGCCCTAAATCGTTCCTTTTGTCATTTTAGGTACTTTTGAGAAGAATTCTGGAAAACATGCATATTTGGACATTTTTGGAGCATAAAAGTGAAGAAAACGACAAAGTCTCAAAAGAAGCTGGATTTCCTACCTGACGGCGTCAGAGTCACAAGGTGACGCCGTCAGCCAACGTTGACAAAGGAGTAAAATCAGATTACACTAGACGCCCTATGAATAAAACAAGATGTTTACACCTGACGGCGTCAGGTGTTAAATGGAGTAGGCCGTCAGGTGTAATGCTAAAGAGTGACGGCCCAGAGTGAATTAAAGGGTGACGGCGTCAGAAGTAGATCTAGGCCATCCGAGAACCCTAGTGGCGACGAGCTGACGGCGTCAGACCCTATAACCTGATGCCGTCAGAATGTATTTTCTATATATATATTTTTCTATTTTTCCTTCATTAGAGTGGAACTTTTGGTGCAACTTAGGGCAAAACCCAAAAGACGATTTTAGCTGTAATTTTAAGGGTTTTCCACCCTTGAAACCTTCATGTTCAATTAAAGATAAGTCCTCACTTAAATTAATCAATATGTCTATGTGTTGGTTAATCATATCTTATGCTTGTCTTTCAATTAACATGCTAGGCTAGATTTTTCTTGTGTTTGCTTAGATCTAATGAAACCTAACTATTAATTATTGGTTGATTGGTGTGTTATTACTTGTTTGGGTGAATGTTTCATCAATGTTAGGCTTAAGAAAATTGACAATACTCCTATATGGTAACATGCTTGAATGTCTTAAGAAACATGTAACCAAGGCATACTAGGTTATTAAGGTAGTATTTAACGCATGAGCCACTGTTTACAATCCCTGTGATTATGTGTACGCATAGTTGTAGGAGGAGATAACAGCTCATAGAATTGGGGAGATATGTATGCCACCCCATGAATTGTTAAGGAATACACCCGTCATCCACACAATTAATACACACACCAATTAACCGGTAAAAGATAGTTAGGGAGTAAGGAAATCTAAGTAAACACATTTGTCTCCATATAAGTTTTCACAACCACAATAGTTTTAGTTATTTTATTTTATTTGCAATTGTAGTTTTTGGGTTAGTTGACTAGCAACTAATTCCGCCCACTCCTTCAAAAACCGAGATTTTACTTGCTTTCTAAAAAATATAAAAAATAAAAAAATAATCTTCCTTCACCCTTAGACCTTTTAGATTAGTTTTTCTAACCTAACGAACACTATTCCCTGTGAGAGAACGATCAATCCTCCGTACTTACCACTACACTATACTACACCGACCAGGTACACTGTCTGGTGGGATTGCAAGCTTCTCGAGATCCCTCGAGAGGTAAAGCCTGTTGCGTGGTCGCAATCCCACGTCATCAAGTTTTTGGCGCCGCTGCCGGGGAATAGTTATTGTTTAGGTAGAATTTTTATTTTATTAGGTCTACTCACTAGATTCCTTTCTAGTGAGATTTTTATTTTATTTTTCTAGGATTTCTTTAGTCTATCTTTTTCTGCCCTACCCACTGCTCAGATCTTCCATGGCCATCATGGTAAACGAAGATCCCTCCACTCTTAGGATCACCAGGAGCCGCAGCTCACTAAGAGACCTTGTCTCACCCTACGCAGAACCTGATAGGGAAATGCGAAGGATAAGACGACTCTTTACATCACCCGAACCATCTGGCATTGCCATTGCCTTCGACGATGCCCTCTCTGAGGAAGAATCCAATCCTCATTCGACACCCCCTAGTCCTCAATCCAATCAGGATGAGGAGGTTCCCGAGAACCCTGTCCCTAAAACACTCAAGGACTACTCTTCTCCCACCCCTCGTGGTTTCTCCAATGCCATTGATTTTCCAAATGAACACACGGACGAGGTCTTGCGTGCAACTGATATTTGGCTCGTCCAAAATGTATGCAAGTTTCATGGATTGAAAGCCGAAGATCCAATCCAACACATCAAGGACTTCCTGAAAATAGTGGATACCCTCCATACGGACGGGGCCACTAGAGATACCTCCCGGCTACGATTTTTTCCTTTCACCCTCTATGAAAAAGCCAAAGATTGGTATAACAAACTTCCTTCTGAATCCATCTTCACATGGGAGCAGCTTATCTCAAAATTTTACGAGAAATTCTTTCCCATAGGAAGAACTTCAACGTTGAGAGATGGAATCCTCCATTTCCACGTGGAACCAGCGGAACATATCTACGAATCTTGGGTTAGATTAAAGGATCTAATTAGACAAGTCCCCCATCATGGCATTGAACTCTGGTTCCTTGTCCAACTCTTCTACGATAGTGTCTCTAAAAACGACCAAAGGGGAATCAATAACTCATCGAAAGGTAGGATAGCTAACTTAAGTGCCGAGGAAGCATGGGACAGAATTGAGGAGTATGCAAATGATCAAGACGATACCTGGGATGAACCTGATTCGATCATGAGCGTTTCCAAGACTATGGAAAAGCATCCTTTTGTTAGCCGGCTGAATAGGTTGAAGGATCAAATGGCCTATCTAGACAAGTCGCAACCAACCAAAGAATTATCTAACCCATACCTGATCTGTGATTAATGCGGCAGCCCGCATGAAGTGGAGGAATGCGAGGAGAATACCACAACCGAGCAAGCATGTTTGTCAAGCCACGACATCTTTGATGATCCCTCCCTCTTAACTTTCTATCAAAACAATGATTTTACCCCTTGGCGGAATCTTGTAAGAAGCGAGGGAGGGGGAGAACATCCTGACTACAAAGTTAGGAGCACTTTTGAGGATGATCTTGGACATTTCATGCTTGAAAAGGATCTGCAATTGAAGGACCTCGACAACCTATTCACGAGCCTACAGAATGACACAAGAACCAAATTCGCAGAACTCGACGCCATTCTTGATGGCTTCGGAAAACCTCCAACGGATCAAAGGGATCCTCTACTCGCCATTACAACTCGTGCTGGAACAACTACTAAGGATCCACCTTACCCAAGCCCACAAACTAATGTCACGGAACCCGACACCCCTCATGAAGAGGAGGGTGATGTGAACAATGAGACCACTGAACAACCCCCTCTGGTGACTTCCTCTTCACCAACTCCAACTAAACAACCCGTTAAGGTCCCATATCCATCCCGTCTCAAGAATCAAAAGGCCGAAAATGACAATAAGAGATTCTTGTCATATCTAAAGGACTCAGTTGTCACCATACCTCTTCTTGATGCATGTTACCATATGCCCAAATACAGTACATACTTCAAGAAGCTGCTTACAAACAGAAAGAAACTCGAAGGTCTTGTGACCCTAGGTGAAGAATGTTCTGTGGTGACTCAACGGGGACTACCCAAGAAAGTGGACGATCCAGGTAGTTTCACCTTGCCCTATTCCATAGGATCCCTATCGATCAAGAATGCTTTAGCCGACTTAGGGGCAAGTATCAATCTCATACCGCATTCCATGTTCCTCAAATTAGGGTATTCAGGATTGAAACCAACCCGTATGAACATCCAACTAGCCGATAGATTAGTCAAGTACCCCTTAGGAATATGCGAAAATGTGCTTGTTAAGATAGGGAAGTTCAAATTTCCAGTCGACTTCGTCATCCTAGAAATGGAAGAGGAAGACCTAGTGCCTATCATCCTAGGAAGACCATTCATCACAACTGCTCGAGCTGTTATTGTGTTCATGACGGCAAACTAACCTTACGAGTAGGGGACGACAGCCTAACCTTTGACATTTTGGACACAATGAATCTTTTTCTCGAAGCAGCTAACCGGCTATACTTTATCGGTGAAGTCGATTACCTGATCTGTGATCAATGCGGCAGCCCGCATGAAGTGGAGGAATGTGAGGAGAATACCACCACCGAGCAAGCATGTTTGTCAAGCCACGACATCTTTGATGATCCCTCCCTCTTAACTTTCTATCAAAACAATGATTTTACCCCTTGGCGGAATCTTGTAAGAAGCGAGGGAGGGGGAGAACATCCTGACTACAAAGTTAGGAGCACTTTTGAGGATGATCTTGGACATTTCATGCTTGAAAAGGATCTGCAATTGAAGGGCCTCGACAACCTATTCACAAGCCTACAGAATGACACAAGAACCAAATTCGCAGAACTCGACGCCATTCTTGATGGCTTCGGAAAACCTCCAACGGATCAAAGGGATCCTCTACTCGCCATTACAACTCGTCTGGCACAACTACTAAGGATCCACCTTACCCAACGCCACAAACTAATGTCACGGAACCCGACACCCCTCATGAAGAGGAGGGTGATGTGAACAATGAGACCACTGAACAACCCCCTCTGGTGACTTCCTCTTCACCAACTCCAACTATACAACCCGTTAAGGTCCCATATCCATCCCGTCTCAAGAATCAAAAGGCCGAAAATGACAATAAGAGATTCTTGTCATATCTAAAGGACTCAGTTGTCACCATACCTCTTCTTGATGCATGTTACCATATGCCCAAATACAGTACATACTTCAAGAAGCTGCTTACAAACAGAAAGAAACTCGAAGGTCTTGTGACCCTAGGTGAAGAATGTTCTGTGGTGACTCAACAGGGACTACCCAAGAAAGTGGACGATCCAGGTAGTTTCACCTTTCCCTATTCCATAGGATCCCTATCGATCAAGAATGCTTTAGCCGACTTAGGGGCAAGTATCAATCTCATGCCGCATTCCATGTTCCTCAAATTAGGGTATTCAGGATTGAAATCAACCCGTATGAACATCCAACTAGCCGATAGATTAGTCAAGTACCCCTTAGGAATATGCGAAAATGTGCTTGTTAAGATAGGGAAGTTCAAATTTCCAGTCGACTTCGTCATCCTAGAAATGGAAGAGGAAGACCTAGTGCCTATCATCCTAGGAAGACCATTCATCGCAACTGCTCGAGCAGTTATTGTGTTCATGACGGCAAACTAACCTTACGAGTAGGGGACGACAGCCTAACCTTTGACATTTTGGACACAATGAATCTTTCTCTCGAAGCAGCTAACCGGCTATACTTTATCGGTGAAGTCGATGAGCTATCCGATGTGATCGACAATTGTATAGATGAGCAGGTGGAAGCTGGTTGGTTGAAAGATGAATCTTTCGTACCTATCTCAGAGAAAGAGAAAACCATAGATGTTAACGCGGTCTCCTTCTATCCCAGGCAAGAAACCGAACAACTTGAGCTTCGTAAACCGGAAAACAAACTCAAACCTTCCATCATCGAACCACCCACATTAGAANGAAGACCATTCATCACAACTGCTCGAGCTGTTATTGTGTTCATGACGGCAAACTAACCTTACGAGTAGGGGACGACAGCCTAACCTTTGACATTTTGGACACAATGAATCTTTTTCTCGAAGCAGCTAACCGGCTATACTTTATCGGTGAAGTCGATGAGCTATCTGATGTGATCGACAATTGTATAGATGAGCAGGTGGAAGCTGGTTGGTTGAGAGATGAATCTTTCGTACCTATCTCAGAGAAAGAGAAAACCATAGATGTTAACGCGGTCTCCTTCTATCCCAGGAAAGAAACCGAACAACTTGAGCTTCGTAAACCGGAAAACAAACTCAAACCTTCCATCATCGAACCACCCACATTAGAACTCAAGGAACTCCCAAGCAACCTAGAATACGCTTTCCTCCAAGGAGAGGATCAACTTCCGGTTATCATAAACTCCTCCCTAGGAAAAGAACAAAAGGGTAAACTCCTAGAAGTTTTTAAAAAATACAAAGGGGTTATAGCATGGAGTGTAGCCGACATCAAGGGGATCGACTCGACCTTTTGCACGCATAAAATCCTCATGGAGGAAGATTATAAACCTACCGTGCAACCTCAAAGGCGAGTAAACCCCAATATCAAGGAAGTTGTAAAAAAGGAAGTCATTAAGCTCCTCGATGCAGGGCTGATCTACCCAATATCAGACAGTCCATGGGTAAGTCCTGTGCAGGTTGTACCGAAAAAAGGAGGAATGACGGTGGTGAAGAACGATAAGGATGAGCTAGTGCCTCAGAGAACAGTAACCGGATGGCGTGTGTGCATCGATTATAGGAAATTGAATGATGCAACCCGAAAGGATCATTTCCCTCACCCATTCATCGATCAAATGTTGGAAAGGTTAGCAGGACATGAATACTACTGCTTCCTAGATGGGTTCTCAGGGTATTTCCAAATCCCTATCGCCCCTCAGGACCAAGAAAAGACAACGTTTACATGCCCTTATGGCACCTTCGCCTACAAGCGAATGCCCTTTTGGAATGTGTAACGCCCCCGCCACTTTCCAGCGCTGCATGACAGCAATCTTTCATGAATTANATGGGTAAGTCCTGTGCAGGTTGTACCGAAAAAAGTAGGAATGACGGTGGTGAAGAACGATAAGGATGAGCTAGTGCCTCAGAGAACAGTAACCGGATGGCATGTGTGCATCGATTATAGGAAATTGAATGATGCAACCCGAAAGGATCATTTCCCTCACCCATTAATCGATCAAATGTTGGAAAGGTTAGCAGGACATGAATACTACTGCTTCCTAGATGGGTTCTCAGGGTATTTCCAAATCCCTATCGCCCCTCAGGACCAAGAAAAGACAATGTTTACATGCCCTTATGGCACCTTCGCCTACAAGCGAATGCCCTTTGGACTGTGTAACGCCCCCGCCACTTTCCAGCGCTGCATGACAGCAATCTTTCATGAATTAATGGAAGATAGCATGGAGGTCTTCATGGATGATTTCTCAGTCTTTGGGAACTCTTTTGATCGCTGTCTGGCTAACCTTGAGAAAATGCTCAAACGTTGCGAAAAGACTAACTTGGTACTAAACTGGGAGAAATGCCATTTTATGGTAAAAGAAGGGATCGTTCTAGGGCACAAAATTTCAGGAAATGGAATTGAGGTGGACCGGGCGAAAATCGAAGCTATATCCAAACTTCCCTATCCAACCACCGTCTAGGTCATGCGGGCTTCTATAGGAGATTCATCAAAGATTTCTCAAAGATAGCTAGACCAATGACTCAGTTGCTTGTGAAGGATGCCCCATTCGACTTCTCTCAAGAATGCAAGGACGCGTTCGATCGATTAAAACAGGATCTCATGCAAGCTCCAATTATGGTTACCCCTGATTGGAGGCTGCCCTTCGAAATCATGTGCGACGCTAGCGACTATGCCGTTGGAGCAGTGCTAGGCCAAAGGCTTAACAAGCATTTCCAGCCAATATACTATGCTAGTAAGACCATGAATCCTGCCTAAGAAAACTACACCACCACTGAGAAGGAACTATTAGCCGTGGTGTTCGCTTTTGATAAGTTTCGCCAATATCTTGTTCTCTCTAAAACGGTTGTCTTTACGGATCATTCAGCTCTTCGATACCTTTTCACCAAACAGGATGCTAAACCGTGATTAATTCGCTGGATCTTACTATTGCAAGAGTTCGATGTGGAAATCCGTGATAAGAAAGGAGCAGAAAATCTTGCGGCCGATCATCTTTCTCGACTCGAAAACCCCAGTCTTGCTGAGGCGGACAAAAGCGAGATTCGGGAAACATTTCCTGAAGAGCAGCNTTGGAGGCTGCCCTTCGAAATCATGTGCGACGCTAGCGACTATGCCGTTGGAGCAGTGCTAGGCCAAAGGCTTAACAAGCATTTCCAGCCAATATACTACACTAGTAAGACCATGAATCCTGCCTAAGAAAACTACACCACCACTGAGAAGGAACTATTGGCCGTGGTGTTCGCTTTTGATAAGTTTCGCCAATATCTTGTTCTCTCTAAAACGGTTGTCTTTACGGATCATTCAGCTCTTCGATACCTTTTCACCAAACAGGATGCTAAACCGCGATTAATTCGCTGGATCTTACTATTGCAAGAGTTCGATGTGGAAATCCGTGATAAGAAAGGAGCAGAAAATCTTGCGGCCGATCATCTTTCTCGACTCGAAAACCCCAGTCTTGCTGAGGCGGACAAAAGCGAGATTCGGGAAACATTTCCTGAAGAGCAGCTTATGTTAGTAAATGATTCTGAACCATGGTATGCGGACTATGCTAACTACCTGGCGAGCAGAGTTATTCCTGAACACATGGGCAAACAGGAAAAGAAGAGGTTCTTAAATCAATTAAAGTACTACTTTCGGGACGAACCATTCTTATTCCGAAGGTGCCCAGATCAAGTAATCAGGCGCTGTGTTTCTGAGAATGAGGCTATCAAAATAATGAAAGAGTGTCATGCAGGTCCGTTTGGAGGACATCACGGAATAAGTACTACTGCGCGAAAGGTTTTCGACGCGGGATTATATTGGCCTACAGTATTCCGTGATGTGAGGGTAATGATAGAAGCGTGTGACGCATGTCAAAGAGCTGGGAACATCTCTCGGAGAGACGAAGCCCCTCAGAATTATATACAAGTGTGCGAGGTTTTCGACGTTTGGGGTATCGATTTCATGGGACCCTTTCCATCTTCAGGAGGGAATGAATATATCTTAGTGGCCATTGATTATGTTTCGAAATGGGTGGAAGCGCAAGCCCTTAGGACTAGCGATGCTAGGGTAGTCATTCATTTCTTAAAAAAATTGTTCGCTAGGTTCGGAATTCCGAAGGCTCTTATTAGTGACAGAGGAACCCACTTTTGCAACTCGCAAATGGAAAAGGTCATGAAAAGATATGGAGTCTCTCATCGATTCTCTACCGCTTATCATCCTCAAACCAACGGTCAAGTCGAAAATACTAATAGAGCTATAAAAAGGATATTAGAGNACGAAGCCCCTCAGAATTATATTCAAGTGTGCGAGGTTTTTGACGTTTGGGGTATCGATTTCATGGGACCCTTTCCATCTTCAGGAGGGAATGAATATATCCTAGTGGCCATTGATTATGTTTCGAAATGGGTGGAAGCGCAAGCCCTTAGGACTAGCGATGCTAGGGTAGTCATTCATTTCTTAAAAAAATTGTTCGCTAGGTTCGGAATTCCGAAGGCTCTTATTAGTGACAGAGGAACCCACTTTTGCAACTCGCAAATGGAAAAGGTCATGAAAAGATATGGAGTCTCTCATCGATTCTCTACCGCTTATCATCCTCAAACCAACGGTCAAGTCGAAAATACTAATAGAGCTATAAAAAGGATATTAGAGAAAACGGTCAACCAAAATAGAAAGGATTGGTCTTTTAAGCTCGATGAAACTTTGTGGGCATTCTGAACTGCCTATAAGACACCAATCGGGACAACCCCGTTCCGTATGGTATATGGCAAGGCGTGTCACCTTCCAGTAGAACTGGAACACAAGGCTTATTGGGCACTTAAGGCTTGCAATATGGATTATACGGTTGCGGGGACAAATAGATTCCTACAACTACAAGAGCTCGATGAATTGAGATTAGAGGCCTATGAATCTTCCATTACATACAAAGAAAGGGCTAAAAGATGGCATGACCAACGGATTAAGAAACCTAAGGAATTCTCAGAAGGTGACAAAGTCTTACTATATAATTCTCGCTTAAGGCTATTTCCCGGAAAACTTAAATCTAGATGGTATGGACCTTTTACTGTAAGGAACTCCTCTAAAACCGGGGCCGTTGTATTGGTTGATGACGAGGGTAGGGAATTCACCGTGAATATACAACGAGTTAAACATTATCAAGAGAGTGGTAACGAAATGATCAATGAGGAAGACATAACTTTCAACGATGAAGTCACGTAATGTACGGTGACTTTGAGTCTAGCTACAAGACTCGTTAATAATGAAAAGCGCTTCTTGGGAGGCAACCCATGCTTTGTGTTTTGTTTTGTTTGTTTGTTTGATTTTATTTGTTTCCGTATGTATGATACTTCTTGTTATTGATTCATGCTTCAAACTAACTTGTGAAAATGCTTTATTTTGTTTTTAACTTCGTCTTAACTACATATAAAGGTATTTTGCAAAAGCTAAGTGTAAGGGAAATCTAAATCGGTTTAAAAAGAACGAATGAACATGAATCATAACAATGTAAATTAACATACATATTAGTAATTGTTTGAGTCAAATGCTTGTATCGAGTCATAATGAATTTTTGCAGGAATTCCAGGAAGTAAGCTCTAGTTTTTCCAGAATTTTTCCCGGAAACTTAACATGAGAACTCTGTCAGATCATTTCTGACGGCGTCAGGCATTACAACCTGACGGCGTCAGGCTATAATTTTCTGTAATTTTTGAAAGTTTTGTATTTTTTCCGAAATCATAAAAAGTTTTGTTAATTCTTTAACTTATAATCTCCAGGAATTCTGCAAAAATATTCACCCCACAAGCATTATATCCTATTATAGATTATACCGCCGATTTTATGCGAGGTTGGCCTTTATTCTTTTTCAGGTTAACAGGTTATTTTGGACAAGAAGATGGTTTATATTTTGGAAGGGAAGCTTTGAGCGTTCATCTTTCTTGGAAGAAGATCTAACCATGTTACCTCACTATCCACATCAAACGAATCAGGGGAGTATTTGAATTCATTCTTTCATTTTATTTACTTTTACATCTTCTATTTGAACATTGGGGACAATGTTCGGTTTAAATGTAAGGGGGTAAATGAAGGCACCGTAGAGAATACAATTGCGCTTGATTTTTGTTTGTTTGATAGTAAATTTGTAATAAAACCGAGAGAAATATTTGTTAGGGCAATTTTAGCGCCAATTTAAAATTTTTTACAACATTTAGAAGTGAAACCTTGGTCTTAATGAGCGTCTCATGGATAGGAAATTGTATGACTAGCACAAAAACCGTACCACTAAAAAAAATTTCCACCCCAAATATGTGAGGTTCACCCCTAGAATTGGTAGGAAAAGCATCCATCTTTGGTGCTATGATGTGAGTACCGGTAGCACTTAGATTCTAGAACTTGCGTTAGGACCATCTCAAATCCACAAGTGAGACTACATTCGTGTAGTTAAGATCTACTACATGATAAGAGGCATTAGGATTAACCCTTTTTTTTACACCCGTGTTTTTGTTATAATTACATTGGCTACATTGGTCAAGTAATTCTCCCACACCCTTTGCGTTGTACCCATTTTTGGTACACGATACCCCTAGTACACCCCTCCGAGCCTATCTTTTCGTTTCGACCTTTGAGCATCTTACTCAAAGTGAGAATTTGTTACACCCCACTTAAATGTACACCCAAATCGCCTTAGCCTACCTTGTATGCACTCACCTTTGGTGCATTATTGTGACAGCATTTGTTAAACCCTTTGTTAATTATCTAGTCGATTACATGGTTGCTAAGTCGAGTCATATCCTTGTACATATTGTTTTGGGACGATTGGGACTCATGGGTAAAGTACTAGTGTAATGGAGTAATGGGGAAGAACAACATTATTACCCCCATATTTGCTAAATATTTTAAAAGTATTCCAAGTTTTTCAATTATCTTAATTCGAGTCATTAGAATAATAATTGTAAAAGTTATGTAAAAATTCAAGTGTAAGGGGAGAACCGAGGCCCCTATGATGTATTATTTTGGATGGTAGGGCAAGAGTGTATGAAGAAAAAAAATCAAAAAATCAAGAAAAATACAAAAAAATTAGAAAGAGAAA
The DNA here is from genome assembly GCA_014162995.1 of Artemisia annua. Taxonomy (NCBI): domain Eukaryota; kingdom Viridiplantae; phylum Streptophyta; class Magnoliopsida; order Asterales; family Asteraceae; genus Artemisia; species Artemisia annua. The sequence goes on along the minus strand of LBNU01024545.1, from coordinate 20,364 downwards.
AGTAGGAAAAAAACATACGGACTACCATCCCGTTTCCTTTTATGTTTCTTTTAAGTTTTTTTTATTTTGTTTTTAGCTTAAGATTGAGTCGAGTCTTGGCTTAGCAACATTGTATAGTGCATGTATTTGATCATGATAATTAACTCGCCACCATTAAAATACCCTTTATTCCAACCAAACCGTGTTTATCATATCCCTACACCTTACATTACAACCCTTTGGAAAGCCCTCTTTGATAGTTTATCTTAGGTGCTTACGCCTAGTGGAGGAGTAATTGATCCTCTCCCAAGCCTATGGTAATCTATTTGCTATAACAGGTAGTGAGTGATATTTTCCATTTTCATTTATGAGATATAATTCTATGACACTTGAGAGATGAGAGTATCCAATCACTATTTGTGAGGTGCTAGTGTATGATTTTCGTGCTTATTATGATTAGGGTCGAATGACTATTTGTTGTAATTACTTTTATATTTGTGTTAAATGACCCCTAACTCATATTTTGATTGGAATAAAAGCTCATTTGCTTGAGGACAAGCAAATCCCAAGTGTAAGGGTATTTGATGAGACGAAAAGTGTACCCGTTTTAGGGGGTCATTTAAGCCCTAATTCGAGTAAATGTGATCAAATATTGCCCTAAATCGTTCCTTTTGTCATTTTAGGTACTTTTGAGAAGAATTCTGGAAAACATGCATATTTGGACGTTTTTTGAGAATAAAAGTGAAGAAAATGACAAAGTCTCAAAAGAAGCTGGATTTCCTACTTGACGGCGTCAGAGTCACCAGGTGACGCCGTCAGCCAACGTTGACAAAGGAGTAAAATCAGATTACACTAGACGCCCTATGAAGAAAACAAGATGTTTACACCTGACGGCGTCAGGTGTTAAATGGAGTAGGCCGTCAGGTGTAATGCTAAAGAGTGACGGCCCAGAGTGAATTAAAGGGTGACGGCGTCAGAAGTAGATCTAGGCCATCCGAGAACCCTAGTGGCGACGAGCTGACGGCGTCAGACCCTATAACCTGATGAACGTCTTAAGAAACATGTAACCAAGGCATACTAGGTTATTAAGGTAGTATTTAACGCATGAGCCACTGTTTACAATCCCTATGATTATGTGTATGCATAGTTGTAGGAGGAGATAAGAGCTCATAGAATTGGGGAGATATGTATGCCAGCCCATGAATTGTTAAGGAATACACCCGTCATCCACACAATTAATACACACACCAATCAACCGGTAAAAGATAGTTAGGGAGTAAGGAAATCTAAGTAAACACATTTTTCTCCATATTTTTTCACAACCACAATAGTTTTAGTTATTTTATTTTAGGGTAAAGACCATAAAATAACAACTTACTTTCTCAAATTTACCGAGATGAAACACTTACTTTTTTATCAACATTTATGCAAACGAAACTTTCAAATATTGTTCTGAGGTGAAACACTTACTTTCTTATCAACATTTAAGCAAACAAAACTTTCAAATATTGTTCTGAGGTCAACAAAAATACCCTTGAAAAAAAGTGTTTCATCTCAGAACAATATTTGAAAGTTTCGTTTGCTTAAATGTTGATAAAAAAGTAAGTGTTTCACCTCAGAACAATATTTGAAAGTTTCGTTGGCTTAAATGTTGATAAAAAAAGTAAGTGTTTCATCTCGATAAAATTGAGAAAGTAAGTTGTTATTTATGGTCTTTACCCTTTATTTTATTTGCAATTGTAGTTTTTGGGTTAGTTGACTAGCAACTAATTCCGCCCACTCCTTCAAAAACCGAGATTTTACTTGCTTTCTAAAAAATATAAAAAATACAAAAATAATCTTCCTTCACCCTTAGACCTTTTAGAGTAGTTTTTCTAACCTAACGAACACTATTCCCTGTGAGAGAACGATCAATCCCCCGTACTTACCACTACACTATACTACACCGACCAGGTACACTGCCTGGTGGGATTGCAAGCTTCTCGAGATCCCTCGAGAGGTAAAGCCTGTTGCGTGGTCGCAATCCCACGTCATCTGTACGGTTCGAGGAAGGACCGTTGGATTGAAAACGATTAGGTGGGTTGGAAGAATTGGTTTGGGGCACGTTTTGATTCAACTTCCACCTAAGTTTCTGGTGATTTTTCCATGAGGGGTTGTACGAATCACGGTAAGGGTTTGGCTCGGGTTTGAAAGTGTACCACTTGTCTCCCGCTCCGTCGGTACGCGAGGATGCGTAGTCCGCAAAAGCTTGTTCGGGGAGTTCCATGCAATCACGGGTGTCGTGGGGACCACTACATAATTCGCACGAAGAAGTGATTTTGTTCACTTAGCTTGAAGGTTTAGGAGCCTCGTAGGATTTCATGAGAAACTTTACTTGGTCTTCAAGTTCTATGATCCTACGGTCGGAAGTGCTTGAATTATTTGAAGGCAAAGATATTGCCTTGACCGTTTTATTCAAATCACGGGGATCATTCCAACTTTCGTTGTCATAAAGAGCAAGATCTTCTAGGAGATCCCATGATTGCTCCGCACTTAGATCACGTAGCTTGCCACCGGCCGCTTGGTCAATGGTTTGCCTCGTGTGGAGATTGATATGGTCATAGAAAATTTGGACTTTGATGAGGGACTTTTTGGAGTAAGTCTTTGAATAGAGTCCATGCCTCGTAGAGGGTTTCGCCTTGGCGTTGTTGGAACGCCAAGATATCATTCCTTAGCTTGGTAGTTCTCCCCGGTGGGAAAAATTGAGCAAGGAAACGAGTGGTGAGATCATCCCAAGAGGTGATGGATCCTGCGGAAAGTCGCTCAAGCCATTGACTAGCTTGGTCCCGCAGAGAGAATTGGAAGAGACGCAATCGGGTCGTCTCTCGAGTGGCAACATCAAGGTCTATGGAATCTACGATTTTGAGGAAATCCTTGAGATGTTGATTTGGATCTTCGGAACAAAGTCCATGGAATGCGCATCCGCTTTGCACCAACCGGATGGTGTCGGATCGCAAGGGAGTGACATTGGCTCCTTAGGTGAGCTCAATGGTGTTGCGATAGCCAAGGTGGCTAGGTCGGGAATACTCTCCTAAGGTACGGGCTCTACGAGGGTGGTTTGGTTGAGGTGGGTTGTTGGGATTAAGGAGGTTACCACCTTCCATGATGGCGGATAGTGATGGTTACGAACAAAAACACAAAGAAATAAGATAGACTAAAGAAAATCCTAGAAAAATAAAATAAAAATCTCACTAGAAAGAAATCTAGTGAGTAGACCTAATAAAATAAAAATTCTACCTAAACAATAACTATTCCCCGGCAGCCGCGCCAAAAACTTACTGACGTGGGATTGCGACCACGCAACAGGTTTTACCTCTCGAGGGATCTCGAGAAGCTTGCAATCCCACCAGGCAGTGTACCTGGTCAGTGTAGTATAGTGTAGTGGTAAGTACGGGGGATTGATCGTTCTCTCACAGGGAATAGTGTTCGTTAGGTTAGAAAAACTACTCTAAAAGGTCTAAGGGTGAAGGAAGATTATTTTTGTATTTTTATATTTTTTATAAAAGCAAGTAAAATTTCGGTTTTGAAGGAGTGGGCGGAATTAGTTGCTAGTCAACAAAGCCAAAAACTACAAATGCAATAAAAATAAAATGACAAGAAAATAAATTGAAAAAACTTATATGGAGAAAAACTTGTTTACTTAGACTTCCTTACTCCCTAGTTATCTTTTATTGATTGATAGGTTTGTTACAATTGCGTGGGTGACGGGATGCATTCCTTAATACCATTCGTGGGGCNTAGGTCGGGAATACTCTCCTAAGGTACGGGCTCTACGAGGGTGGTTTGGTTGAGGTGGGTTGTTGGGATTAAGGAGGTTACCACCTTCCATGATGGCGGATAGTGATGGTTACGAACAAAAACACAAAGAAATAAGATAGACTAAAGAAAATCCTAGAAAAATAAAATAAAAATCTCACTAGAAAGGAATCTAGTGAGTAGACCTAATAAAATAAAAATTTTACCGAAACAATAACTATTCCCCGGCAGCCGCGCCAAAAACTTACTGACGTGGGATTGCGACCACGCAATAGGTTTTACCTCTCGAGGGATCTCGAGAAGCTTGCAATCCCACCAGGCAGTGTACCTGGTCGGTGTAGTATAGTGTAGTGGTAAGTACGGGGGATTGATCGTTCTCTCACAGGGAATAGTGTTCGTTAGGTTAGAAAAACTACTCTAAAAGGTCTAAGGGTGAAGGAAGATTATTTTTGTATTTTTATATTTTTTATAAAAGCAAGTGAAATCTCGGTTTTGAAGGAGTGGGCGGAATTAGTTGCTAGTCAACTAAGCCAAAAACTACAAATGCAAATAAAAATAAAATAACTAAAACTATTGTGGTTGTGAAAACTTATATGGAGACAAATGTGTTTACTTAGATTTCCTTACTCCCTAACTATCTTTTACCGGTTGATTGGTGTGTGTATTAATTGCGTAGATGACGGGTGTATTGCTTAACAATTCATGGGGTGGCATACATATCTCCCCAATTCTATGAGCTCTTATCTCCTCTTACAACTATGCGTACACATAATCATAGGGATTGTAAACAGTGGCTCATGCGTTAAATACTACCTTAATAACCTAGTATGCATTTGTTACATGTTTCTTAAGACGTTCAAGCATATTACCATATAGGAGTATTGCCAGTTTTCTTAAGCCTAACATTGATGAAACATTCACCCAAACAAGTAATAACACACCAATCAACCAATTATTAATAGTTAGGTTTCATTAGATCTAAGCAAACACAAGAAAAATCTAGCCTAGCATGTTAATTGAAAGACAAGCATAAGATATGATTAACCAACACATAGACATATTGATTAATTTAAGTGTAGACTTATCTTTAATTGAACATGAAGGTTTCAAGGGTGAAAAACCCTTGAAATTACAGTTAAAATCGTCTTTAGGGTTTTGCCCTAAGTTGCACCAAAAGTTCCACACTAATGAAGGAAAAATAGAAAAGTATATATATAAAATACATTCTGACGGCGTCAGGTTATAGGGTCTGACTCCGTCAGCTCGCCGCCACTAGGGTTCTCGGATGGCCTAGATCTACTTCTGACGCCGTCACCCTTTAATTCACTCTGGGCCGTCACTCTTTAGCATTACACCTGACGGCCTACTCCATTTAACACCTGACGCCGTCAGGTGTAAACATCTTGTTTTCTTCATAGGGCGTCTAGTGTAATCTGATTTTACTCCTTTGTCAATGTTGGCTAACGGCGTCACCTTGTGACTCTGACGCCGTCAGGTAGGAAATCCAGCTTCTTTTGAGACTTTGTCGTTTTCTTCACTTTTATGCTCCAAAAACGTCCAAATATTCATGTTTTCCAGAATTCTTCTCAAAAGTACCTAAAATGACAAAAGGAACGATTTAGGGCATTATTTGATCACATTTACTCGAATTAGGGCTTAAATGACCCCTTAAAACGGGTACACTTTTCGTCTCATCGACATACCTAACCTTACCATCCTTATAACTCCATGCATTAAAGTAAAGTGGTCGGTCTTTTGGTATCTTTCCACAATCGCCATTAAACCAAATCTTTGAAAATTCTCTCAAAGTGTTTATGATTAAGAGACACATTTTGTTAACACTTTGAGAGTTTTGTAACTTTTCAAATGCTCCCCCTTAACATGTGCACATAGGTTTTTGATAGAAATTTGCACATGTCGAGGTGAGTTGCTCTTTTGAATTGATTCACTCTTAATAGACATATACCCTAGGGACACGTTTACGTTGCTTAGTTAAAGGGATCCATTATCAGCTTTTAGGTGATAACTAGCCCTAATAACTAACTTGAAGTTGTTAACATTCCTTAAAAAGGAAGTTAGACCCGTCAAAGTATACATCTAAGAAGAGCTTCTCGAAACGGTACTTTCTACTTGGATAAATCCTTTCGAATTCTAACGTTTGTGTTTCGTCAATTCATGAGTCAAATCTGAGCCACGCTCAAATGGGATGCCAAAACCTTTTTATTCATCACAAACCATTTTGCTCCCCCTCAATATGTGCATTGGTTTAAGTTTAAAATTTAAAAAACTTAAAAATTTTAGCACATACGGGAGAGCGTACATTATAGTCCAAAAACATCATATTTTATATCAGATTTCATATTTAAATCACATTCTCTCCCCCGATCAAAAAATTTCAAATCCTTTGAGATTTTGTGATCCCAATTGATTTAAATGAGTCTAGAAAATGGGAGAAAATGTGGTAAAATTTTAACATGTACTGATTTTGAGACACTTTTTCACTGCTGCTGGTGCACAAAGTTTAGAAAGGTGCAGAAATTTTGAACAAATAAGCTCCCCCTCAATTAATGACCCGTTATCTATTTAAAGAGTTGGAGTCATTAAGTTGAGCGGCAGGGTATTTGTGAAAATTTAAGTCCAATAGCCACCTTGTAAACCACAAAAACTCTCTTGAAGAATCATAAGAGTGAGATTTTGGGATGAAAGAAGACTTCTCTTTTTTTTTTCTAGAAATGATGCACTGAAACGTACATTATTTCGATGAAACATAGATGTAAAGTAATTCATGCCCAGGTGAACTTCACCCAGTAAGAGGAACAACCGTCTTTTTGTCGACGAGTTTTCCCCATTTAGAGGTACGGGTTGCTATCTCAAGTAATAGCAAGCCATCAAGGCATGTTTTACTTATTCATTTTAAAACTTCTGCTCGAGCTTCATTTAAAGCTCCGTGCCATTATTGAATGACATTTCTAGAGCCCAAAATGTTATCGATAAACAGAAGACATGCCTAGAACAACTATTTTTGGTATTTTTTTTTTGTGTTTTTCTGATTTTTATGGTTTTTATAGGTTTTATATTTTTGTATTTTCTTTTTGGTATTAAAATATGTACAAGGATATGTGAAGCGAATCCATTACTCCTCATTCTCTTCCTCAAGACTTTTGAGCGATTCTGGAGTAAGACTCTTCATGCCAAGACGCGGGAGAATAAATTGAAAGCGTTCTCTTGGTAGTGCCTTAGTGAAGATGTCTGCCAGCTGAAACTCAGTCCTCACGAAGTAAAGTTCCACAATTCCCTTTTCCACTTGTTCCCTGATGAAGTGATGTCGAATATCAATGTGCTTTGATCTGGAGTGTTGGACGTTGTTGCAGCAAAGAGCGTTTGTTGTCACAGTACATCGGAACGTTGTTGTAAACAAAGCCATAGTCGGACAATTGTGATATCATCCATAAGATTTGAGAACAGCAGGATGACATGGCAATATATTCCGCCTCTGTAGAGGAAATATATGTACTCATTTGCCTCTTTGATGACCAACTCACAAGCTTATCTCCTAGAAATTGAGCACCACCTGAAGTACTTCGACGAGTGTCTTGACACCCAGCATGGTCAGCGTCAGAGTAGGCAGTGAGTGCCATAGCAGTGTATTTAGGGTACCAGAGACCCATGTGGATAGTCCCTTGAAGATACCTAAAGACTCTCTTGACAGCTTCCAAGTGCTTTTTGGTAGGCTTAGATTGATATCGAGCACACATGCACACCGCAAATAGGAGATCTGGTCGACTAGCAGTGAGGTACATTAGGGATCCAATCATACTGCGGTACTTTATTTGATCGACTGGGATACCCATCACATCCTCATCCATATTTGATCTTTCTACCATTGGAGTGTCAACTGAGTCACATGATTCAAATCCAAACTTCTTTAAGATTTCCGTTGCATACTTGGATTTAATTGATAAAAATGCCATCGGGATTTTGAGAGATCTACAATCCTAAAAAGAATGACATTTGTCCCATCATGGACATTTGGAACTCGGAGCTCATCTCTTGTGCAAAACGATCACATTCCATAGGATCAGACGAAGCAAAGATAATGTCATCTACATAGATATGAACATGAAGTAGATGATTGCTTGACCTTCTGGTATAGAGAGTAGGATCAACAACACCCTTGGTGAACTTGTTAGCAAGGAGGAACTTGGACAATGTATCATACCATGCCCTAGGAGCCTGCTTGAGTCCATAAAGAGCCTTCTTCAAGCGATAGACATGATTAGGTCATTCAGGGTCCACGAATCCTTCGGGTTGAGTAACGTACACCACCTCTTTCAACCTACCATTTAAGAATGCCGTCTTAACATCCATTTGATAAACAACCATATTCTTACTGGCAGCATTAGCAAGGAAGATTCTGATGGCCTCGATTCTAGCAACAGGTGCGAAGGATTCTTCAAAGTCTATCCCTTCCTCTTGTCGGTATCCTTTAGCCACAAGCCGAGCCTTGTTTTTTCAGAACATCACCGTGCTCATCAAGCTTCACTTTGAAGATCCACCTAAGAGCGATAATCATAGCACATTCTGGAGGGGGTACTAACTCCCATACATCAAGACGATCAAATTCGTAAATTTCTTCTTGCATTGCATTGAACCAGGATTCTTTAGTCAATGCTTCCTTGAAATCCTTGGGCTCAACCTTAGTGAGTACGGAGTTGAAGAAGCACCACAGGGCATCGGTGGCAAGTTGTTTACGAGTGGACACCGGACGAGAAGGATTTCTAATGATGTTGTCGATTGGGTGATCATTTGTCCATCTTCTGAGATGTTCATGATGTTGAGGATTGTGAACAGAAATGGCCGTGTTGGAGTCCTCTGAAGAAGTTGTCTCGTTGGAGGGTTCAGGAGCAAACACATTAACAAACGGCTCATCATCAGCTTGAGCAAAGGGATTCACTTCAAAAGAATTATTAGACGCAGTTCCTTGACGTTCTGAAGATGTTTGATCGTTTGATGTGGGTTGAGTGTAACTTGATGATGGAGCATCTTGACCGACGGAGATGGAAACAGATGGACCATTTGTGTCTTGAGGGGCATTAACAGCAGCAACGTTAGGATTTAAGACTTGTGGTTCCGGCTCGATAATCTGCTGAGGCTCAAAATACACATCAAACATTGGATCAAATAGCTTCTTCAATTCCTCACTGGTGGGAGGTACATAAGGAGCTGCATAAGTGGAAGACTGTACAAGTCCTGAACTGATTGGTCCAGGTGTCAAAAGGTTAGGTGTGGGTCCAGAACTGGATTGTTCAGGAGCCGTATGCTCGGTCAACTCATCAAACATGACATGAATAGTTTCCATAATTTGTTGGGTTTTTTTGTTGTAGATTCGGTAACCCTTTTTATCTGGTGAGTAACCAACAAAGATCCCGATATCAGCTTTTGCCTTCAGCTTTCCCAAGTCTTCATTATCGTTAGTTGGGTAAATAAAGATCGGGTTTTCTGCCATGCACTAGCTCATAAGGGGTTTTGCAGTGAAGAGGATGAATCAGTGATCGGTTTTGGGTGTAATAAGCAGTTGCAATTGCCTCTTCCCAGAGGAACATAGGAGATTTAGAAAATATTAGCATGGTTCTAGCAACCTCTACAAGGGTACGGTTTCGTCTTTCAACAACACCATTCTGCTGAGGCGTTCTGGGTATGCTCTTTTGATGACTAATGCCAAGATCTTCATAAAATTAAGTGAGCTGCTTGTTGACAAACTCAGTTCCATTATCTGTGCGAACAAACCTAACAGTTTTATTGAGTCTAACTTGCAGCTGCTTGATAAGTTTGATGATGATCTCTGGAGTTTCATCCTTGGATCTCAAGAACTTTACCCAAGTAAACCGAGAATAATCGTCAACGACCACCAATACATATCTCTTCCCAAAGATGTTTTGTACTCTCATTGGTCCACACAGATCCATGTGAAGGGTGTGAAGAACTTCCATAATGGAGTTGATTGTTTTGGGTTTGTGAGCGTGTTTCTTGCTTTTACCCATTTGACATGCCGAACAAAGATGATCTTTTTCATATTTCAGTCGGGGCATGCCTTGAACAAGATCTTTACGAGTGAGCTCATTGATGGTACCGAAGTTCAAGTGATTCAAACGACAATGCCACAACCATGACTTGTTCATTGAAGCCTTCGATAACAAGCAAATAGGTGATGACCGCATCATGTCTTCAATAGAAATGGTGTAGAGGTTTGTGCCACGACTACCTTTCAGAAGATCCACACCGTCCAATTCTCTAACAAAACATGCGTGTTTTCTAAAAGCGACTTCAAGATTGGAGTCACAGAATTGACCCACAGAAAACAGATTGTGCCCAAGCCATCTACATAATAAACTCTTGAGATGACACTATCACCAAACACATAATCTCCATAACCCATAATAGCCCCAAAGTGGTCGTTCCCGAATCTAACAGTCTCGATAAACTTATTCACGAAATTTCTGAGCCGCGAGCGATCCCCAGTCATATGTTTGAGCACCCTGAGTCTAAATACCAAAGGACGATTTGTACGACCTGCATTTGAAACCAGACAGATATGGATAACTGAAAAACGTGGATCCCCAAGTACAGTTGGGGTCCNTCTCAAGAACTTTACCCAAGTAAACCGAGAATAATCGTCAACGACCACCAATACATATCTCTTCCCAAAGATGTTTTGTACTCTCATTGGTCCACACAGATCCATGTGAAGGGTGTGAAGAACTTCCATAATGGAGTTGATTGTTTTGGGTTTGTGAGCGTGTTTCTTGCTTTTACCCATTTGACATGCCGAACAAAGATGATCTTTTTCATATTTCAGTCGGGGAATGCCTTGAACAAGATCTTTACGAGTGAGCTCATTGATGGTACCGAAGTTCAAGTGATTCAAACGACAATGCCACAACCATGACTTGTTCGTTGAAGCCTTCGATAACAAGCAAATAGGTGATGACCGCATCATGTCTTCAATAGAAATGGTGTAGAGGTTTGTGCCACTACTACCTTTCAGAAGATCCACACCGTCCAATTCTCTAACAAAACATGCGTGTTTTCTGAAAGCGACTTCAAGATTGGAGTCACAGAATTGACCCACAGAAAACAGATTGTGCCCAAGCCCATCTACATAATAAACTCTTGAGATGACACTATCACCAAACACATAATCTCCATAACCCATAATAGCCCCAAAGTGGTCGTTCCCGAATCTAACAGTCCCGATAAACTTATTCACGAAATTTCTGAGCCGCGAGCGATCCCCAGTCATATGTTTGAGCACCCTGAGTCTAAATACCAAAGGACGATTTGTACGACCTGCATTTGAAACCAGACAGATATGGATAACTGAAAAACGTGGATCCCCAAGTACAGTTAGTGTCCAATTGGTTAGCACACACATATTCAAGAGACACAGTATTTGTACATGCAATGGTGTTCACAGGGTTATCATCACAGCTAGGTTCAATGGGCCTATTATCAGGGCACTGTGTCACTAAGGGGAATCTTCTACAAGTTGGCCTCCATTCCTGGACATTAGCATCCTTAGGATTGGTAATGTTAGTTAATGGTCACTGACTTCCTAAAGTGAAATTTCTTCTAGTAGGTCTCCATTGAAAACCAACATTGACAAATACTTTTCCAGTGGCTTTCCATACATATTTTTTCAATTTATGTATCTTAGCAGATTTAACTGGGAAAGAATTAGAGCACTTCAAAAATAACTTAACACATTCATCATGATTACCAGAAATTAAACAGTCATTACATGTCTTACAAGTAGCCTCAGAATTCGAATTAATTACAGTACGCTTAACGCTAATACTAGAATCAACACGATTCATTTCATTCAAGACAATCTTATTGTTCCTAGGGTGGTCTTCTACTTTCTTCCCTTGAGCACTCTTAGCTGGCGATGTCCTATCATTCCTTGTATTGCAACTAGGCTTTGACACGCTAGCCTTAGTGTCAATTTACTCCTGTAGAATTCATTATGGGAACATTAGATTGTTGCGCTACTGTTCGTTTTCTGGTAACCGGTGTGTTATATTCAGCTGTTGTCAAAGGCACATTAAAAGTGACATGCTTGTCCTTAATTATAGAGGAAGATGCTTTAATCTTGTTTTACATGCTAAAAGTCTTAGGACATGTACCAATGGCATATTCTAAGAGTTCTTGTGATCTATTAGTGAGAAAACATGCTTCTATGATGGTACTATCGGCAGGTCTCACTATTTTGTTCTCTTCAGCTGTCTCACAAAGCATGTCAGGGCAATCCTTAAGATGTTTAAGGTAATCACTATGGACTAACTCATTATTCCTAAGGGGAAGCGGAATATTCACGGCATCACATGCATACTTTTTACATTTACAAGTAGTTGAGAGAACATTATCACATGCAGCAGCAGGCATTTTCCCTTTCACCTGGGTCTTTAGATTCTCAATTTCCATTAACAAAGAAGTTATTTTTTCATTGGTTTTCTCACGTGTGATTTTAATTGAATCATATAACTCTTTGTAATGTTGTTTGATTTTTGAATTTTCAGCTTGAAAACAATCATTTTCATGTTTCAGATGGTTGATAATGTTTTGTAATTGAAAATTCTGAGAATCTGCCGACAGCGGTTTTTGGGATCCAATCACATCACTCTTATTAGACATCAATTGGGCAATTTGAGCCCTCAATTTTCGAATCATGTTAGTGTGAGCTTGAATTTTTTCATCCCGTTTGGCTAATTCAAAATATGCATCAAATTCAGGAGCATCCGAAGATGTCTTAGCATTCGTGATTTTAATTCTTTCTTCTAAATGTTGATATTTTAATTGCAAATTAAGATTATCAACTTCTAGTTTCGAAAAATTCCTGATCATGTTATCATGATCATCGTTTTGAATTTTTTCTTGCAATTTTAAATTCTCCCCCTCAAGCTCAACAACATGATTACGGAAAACATTTAATGCAATAGACATTTCATGAAATTGACAAGCAGTTAATGACGAACCAATAGCAGTATAAAATACATCTTGTGCAACACAGGGAGCAATCAAATTGTCATTCATGATAAGAGCATTTTTTTCTTGCAATTTCACTATATTGAAGATCTATCGTAACATATTTTCCCTCATTTTCTACATTTTTAAAAACCTTTTTCATCTCCGTTAATTCATTTTCAAGGGATTTTTGCATGCCCTCAAAGCGTTCTTTGACAAGTTTAAAAAATTGGATGACTTCGGTTAAGTAACACTCTTTTGTTTGTTCAAACCCCCTTTCACCCTCAGTAATTCCCGTTGGTGTAATTCTCTTTTTACATGTTTTATCAAAATCAGCAAACAGTTGATAAATAACATAGATGCTAATAAGAGTTTTACATTGTGTGGGAAGAGCTAACTGAACTAAGTGCATTGGTGTATTGGGAGGATACACCGTTGGGGTTGCAAATTTTAGAGTAGTTTTGGCCTAAGTTCCTCAGTTTTCATTTTCTCAGCGTCTAAGGACCAAAATATCTGCTCTGGTGTTAACTTAGTTTGAGGTGCAAAAATAGTCAATCGGTTCTGATCATAATAATTGTGAGGTTTGATGTTGACACGTTTTTTAATGCACTTGGGGTCCTTCATTTTGTTTTCTAATTTCTCTCTATTGACAGATTCTATCGCATCAATCTCCTCGTTATCAGGCACATCAGGGGGGCATGATTAGGTGTAAGCATCTCATTAGCATCATATAAGGCAGGTTGAGTGGTCCTAATACTATTAGAAAAATTAGTTTTAGGCACTCCTAAATCCTTATTGCTATGTTTATCTCGCAATTTAATGTGATGTTGCATCATTTGAGCAGTTTGAATGGTTTGGCCTTGTGTGTACAACTTATTTTTAAGCTTGTTTTTTAATGCCTTAAGATTGGAAAAATCATTTAAGAGTTTACTTTCTTTACTTTGAAAATCAAGTTTTAGTGCAGTTACACTTTCCTGAATCCCCTGTTTTTGTTTAACAGTTTGATCAATTTGATTTTGTAAAGATTTGATTTCCTTTCTTAAAGCTTCTTTCTTTAAGTTTCTTTCAGTTATATATGTACACATTTGCCAATCCATTTTCTGTTCACGCTCTGTTAGCTCAAATTTTGCACGTTGTTGATAAATAGTAACTTGATCTTTAAGAATCTTAATTCTAGTGGTTAATGTATCATCAGGCACATTATCAGTGTATTCATCTAGTTCACACAACTCATGATCACCAGAGGATTCATCATTTGGTACAACAGATTCGACGTTGTTCTTCACATAATGCTCATATGGGATAACGTTAGTATTTCCCATATCATCATTATTTGATTCAAGAACGTTGGTTTGTTGTACATCGGAATAAGTCCTTTGTTCATGCAACACATTGTTATCACATACAACCAAAGATGCTCTCATGAATACATCAGATTCTTTGTTGTGGTCCACATGTTGTTCTATTGGGGAAACATTGCTGTTTTCCAATTCAACATCATCTGGCATGACAACATTAGTCTGATGTATTTCGTCGAGAATCTTAGGTTCATCAATACGTGTGCATGTATCATACAATTTTAGTACCTCAGAAATGATGGATGAGTTGGAGGGACCAGCTTGCTGAGGTGATGAGACTGCAGATGATAGATTGGCCATGAAGATGGTTTGTGCAGTAGGCTCATCATCAATGTCAGAATCGAAAGCATCACAATCTTCTGCCTGGAAGATGTTTGGATCATTGAGAGCTAAATCCTGAACTGGTTGATCATCCACATCAGCATCAAACGTGTTCCCATCATCACCAGCTAAAAACAACAGCTGCTCCTCATCCAATGCTACCCCATTCTCTTGTGCTTGCATTAACAACATTTTATCCTTGAAGTAGTCGGAGTTCTGGGGACGTTTGGGTTGTGATTGCGTGGTTTTGCGACCTTACAACAGGTTTTACCTCTCGAGGGATCTCAAGAGGCTTACAACCCCACCAGGCAGTGTACCTGACCGATGTAGTATAGTGTAGTGGTAAGTACGGGGGATTGATCGTTCTCTCACAGGGAATAGTGTTCGTTAGGCGTGAAAAACTACTCTAAAAGGTCTAAGGGTGAGGGATGATTATTTTTGTATTTTTATATTTTATGAAAGCAAATAAAATATCGGGTTTTGGAGGAGTGGGCAGAATTAGTTGCTAGTCAACTAACCCAAAAACTACAATTGCAATTAAAATAAAATAACTAAAGCTAATTTGGTTGTGTAACTTATATGGAGACAAATGTGTTTACTCAGATTTCCTTACTCCTAACTATCTTTTACCGGTTGGTTAGTGTGTATTAATTGCGTGGATGACGGGTGTATTCCTTAATACCATTCGTGGGGTGGCGTACGTACTTCCCCAACTCTATAAGCTCCTACTTCACTCCTATGTCGAGCTTGTTGGTCGAGGCAAACTATGCTAGTGAAAGCAAGAACCTCGGGTCGTAGTCCCAACGAGGGTTGAAATCGATCTTGTCACTCGAGTCGTGAATTATGTGAAGTGAATTGGTTTAAAAGATATGATTTGGTTTTAGTTATACTACGAAACTTGGGTAAAGACTTAAATGAAATAAAGAACGAGAAAATGAGAAATAAGTTGAACGATAAAAGAAAACATAAGTTGAATAACACGTAAAGAAAATGAAATAAGAAAGAAAGAAAGAAAATGTTTTTGATCTTTTAGATTTAATTGATAAAAGAAAAGTAAAGTAAATGTTTAAAAGATAATAAAACTATTGAAAAGAAAAATAAACTAAGTTAAAAATATTTAAAGAAAATTCGACAGAGTAACGGTAAGAAATTATCCGACAGCGGTTTTTGGGATCCAATCACATCACTCTTATTAGACATCAATTGGGCAATTTGAGCCCTCAATTTTCGAATCATGTTAGTGTGAGCTTGAATTTTTTCATCCCGTTTGGCTAATTCAAAATATGCATCAAATTCAGGAGCATCCGAAGATGTCTTAGCATTCGTGATTTTAATTCTTTCTTCTAAATGTTGATATTTTAATTGCAAATTAAGATTATCAACTTCTAGTTTCGAAAAATTCCTGATCATGTTATCATGATCATCGTTTTGAATTTTTTCTTGCAATTTTAAATTCTCCCCCTCAAGCTCAACAACATGATTACGGAAAACATTTAATGCAATAGACATTTCATGAAATTGACAAGCAGTTAATGACGAACCAATAGCAGTATAAAATACATCTTGTGCAACACAGGGAGCAATCAAATTGTCATTCATGATAAGAGCATTTTTTTCTTGCAATTTCACTATATTGAAGATCTATCGTAACATATTTTCCCTCATTTTCTACATTTTTAAAAACCTTTTTCATCTCCGTTAATTCATTTTCAAGGGATTTTTGCATGCCCTCAAAGCGTTCTTTGACAAGTTTAAAAAATGGGGTGACTTCGGTTAAGTAACACTCTTTTGTTTGTTCAAACCCCCTTTCACCCTCAGTAATTCCCGTTGGTGTAATTCTCTTTTTACATGTTTTATCAAAATCAGCAAACAGTTGATAAATAACATAGATGCTAATAAGAGTTTCACATTGTGTGGGAAGAGCTAACTGAACTAAGTGCATTGGTGTATTGGGAGGATACACCGTTGGGGTTGCAAATTTTAGAGTAGTTTTGGCCTAAGTTCCTCAGTTTTCATTTTCTCAGCGTCTAAGGACCAAAATATCTGCTCTGGTGTTAACTTAGTTTGAGGTGCAAAAACAGTCAATCGGTTCTGATCATAATAATTGTGAGGTTTGATGTTGACACGTTTTTTAATGCACTTGGGGTCCTTCATTTTGTTTTCTAATTTCTCTCTATTGACAGATTCTATCGCATCAATCTCCTCGTTATCAGGCACATCAGGGGGGCATGATTAGGTGTAAGCATCTCATTAGCATCATATAAGGCAGGTTGAGTGGTCCTAATGCTATTAGAAAAATTAGTTTTAGGCACTCCTAAATCCTTATTGCTATGTTTATCTCGCAATTTAATGTGCTGTTGCATCATTTGAGCAGTTTGAATGGTTTGGCCTTGTGTGTACAACTTATTTTTAAGCTTGTTTTTTAATGCCTTAAGATTGGAAAAATCATTTAAGAGTTTACTTTCTTTACTTTGAAAATCAAGTTTTAGTGCAGTTACACTTTCCTGAATCTCCTGTTTTTGTTTAACAGTTTGATCAATTTGATTTTGTAAAGATTTGATTTCCTTTCTTAAAGCTTCTTCCTTTAAGTTTCTTTCAGTTATATATGTACACATTTGCCAATCCATTTTCTGTTCACGCTCTGTTAGCTCAAATTTTGCACGTTGTTGATAAATAGTAACTTGATCTTTAAGAATCTTAATTCTAGTGGTCAATGTATCATCAGGCACATTATCAGTGTATTCATCTAGTTCACACAACTCATGATCACCAGAGGATTCATCATTTGGTACAACAGATTCGACGTTGTTCTTCACATAATGCTCATATGGGATAACGTTAGTATTTCCCATATCATCATTATTTGATTCAAGAACGTTGGTTTGTTGTACATCGGAATAAGTCCTTTGTTCATGCAACACATTGTTATCACATACAACCAAAGATGCTCTCATGAATACATCAGATTCTTTGTTGTGGTCCACATGTTGTTCTATTGGGGAAACATTGCTGTTTTCCAATTCAACATCATCTGGCATGACAACATTAGTCTGATGTATTTCGTCGAGAATCTTAGGTTCATCAATACGTGTGCATGTATCATACAATTTTAGTACCTCAGAAATGATGGATGAGTTGGAGGGACCAGCTTGCTGAGGTGATGAGACTGCAGATGATAGATTGGCCATGAAGATGGTTTGTGCAGTAGGCTCATCATCAATGTCAGAATCGAAAGCATCACAATCTTCTGCCTGGAAGATGTTTGGATCATTGAGAGCTAAATCCTGAACTGGTTGATCATCCACATCAGCATCAAACGTGTTCCCATCATCACCAGCTAAAAACAACAGCTGCTCCTCATCCAATGCTACCCCATTCTCTTGTGCTTGCATTAACAACATTTTATCCTTGAAGTAGTCGGAGTTCTGGGGACGTTTGGGTTGTGATTGCGTGGTTTTGCGACCTTACAACAGGTTTTACCTCTCGAGGGATCTCAAGAGGCTTACAACCCCACCAGGCAGTGTACCTGACCGATGTAGTATAGTGTAGTGGTAAGTACGGGGGATTGATCGTTCTCTCACAGGGAATAGTGTTCGTTAGGTATGAAAAACTACTCTAATAGGTCTAAGGATGAGGGATGATTATTTTT
>LBNU01024544.1:86953-115135 GCA_014162995.1 Artemisia annua | reverse complement strand
CTTAATGAACTTACTCGCGTCGCTTTGCAAACACATTGTCTTTTAAAATTCATTTACCGTTTTCATTTCTTATCGCACTTTTAGTTACCGCTTTCTTTAGTCGCTTTATTACATGCAGCTTTACTTGTTTACTTATTTCATGTCGTTTTATCGCTTTTCTTTACTTTAACCGCTTTTTAAATTGTCGTTGTAGTATAAACAACCAAAATCATCTTTTAAACCCATTCATCTCACATATCTCACGATCTTGAGTGACGAGATCAGTTCAACCCTCGTTGGGACAACGATCCTCGTGGTAAAAGCTTCACCGCTTATTCTGCCTTGATCACTAACCAATAAACAAACTCGCTAAGCCCAAACCTTCAATACTCGCTAAATCCTTCACAGAAACCCATACTCGCTAAACCCTAGTTTTCATACTCGCAAAAAATCAGTAACAAATTCCAAACTCGCATAACCCTAAATCTCAAACTCGCAAGACCCCAAATAATGCCTACTGATCAGATTTTTTTGAGTACCAAACGAGTATAATACCAACCTAAACGAATCTAAAATTCTACAAATCACCTAAAATCTTTTGAGTAAATGAAACCGAGCACCAACCAATCAAAACCAAATGAACCAAAAGTAACCAAACGAATATAAAACGAACCAAAGCTAATCTAAAAAAACCTATATTTTTCCCTTGGCTCTGATACCACTTGTAGGACCATGTATACAACCTAAATCACGACCATGTTCACCTAAATCTAGAGAGAGAAAGTGAGATGTAGAGAGAGATAGTGGGAGGATCACTATGTGTAAAATGAAGAACTTGTATTATTCCACAATGATCAACCAACCTCAAAGTGAGGTTATACAATTCCTTATATAGGTGTGAAGTCTAGGGCTTTTGATCTTTTACATATTTGGCCCTTAGACTTTCTAGTAATTGATAAATGAACATATAACTTCCTAAAACACTTTCTAACACAACCTATTACACGATTCAAGAATATAATGACCGACACTTCATAATATAAAAATACAATGCTAACATCGAGTATCATTTTTTTTCCTTGTTGTGCGTCGAACAAGAGCAGTACTGCTTTTAAAGCCTCTAAAAAGAATACACTTTTTTTCTTGTTCGTCCAATGATGATAAAACAAAGGGGAATACCCTTTTGTTATTAACAACAAAAGAGTAAATCATGATATATATTTTTTCATAACAAACCACAACAAAAACATAATCACACATGACTAACTCCTTTCTATATCAAAATAGAATCACATGTGGGTGTATGTGTTTGATGTAGAATAATAGAACCGTATGTATTGAATGACCGAATGTTATGATACATGATACAATATATAATAGACACCATGGGCCGAATACATGGGCCATATACTAATCTCGTCTAACACTCCCCCGCAGTTTAAGCGGGAGGAGACCGAATACTCAAGCTGTCACGGAACTCAGTAAACAACGCAGACGGTAACCCCTTGGTAAAAATATCAGCATACTGAAACCGAGAAGGAACATGTAGAATGCGAACCTGGCCAGTAGCAAGCAAATCACGAACAAAATGAATGTCAATCTCTATGTGCTTTATCCGCTAACGCTGAACAGGATTACAGGACAAGTACACTGCACTCACATTATCACAGTAAACAATAGTGGCAGAGGACAAAGGTGTATGAAGCTCACGAAGTAAATGCCGAAGCCAACATGTCTCAGCAATAGCATTGGCAACACCATGATACTCAGCTTCAGCACTGGAACAAGAAAGCTTCGGCTGACGCTTAGAGGACCATGAGAGTAAGTTGTTGCCAAGAAAAACACAATAACCCGAGGTAGACCGTTAGTAGAGGGCAACCAGCCCAATCAGCATCTGAATAAGCAACCAACGACTCAGTGGTAGAAGAAAATAATTGTAAACCATAATCTAGAGTCCCCTGAACATACCGTAAAATCCACTTGAGAGCAGAGAAATGAGGCTCACGAGGATCATGCATATAAAGGCAAACCTGTTGAACAGCATATGTAATATCAGGTCTAGTGAAAGTGAGATACTGAAGAGAACCTGCAAGACTCTGATATAACTTAGGATCAGAAACCGGATCACCATCATCACCTAATTTAGACTCAGTGTCAACAGGAGTTTGAGAAGGGTTACAACCAGCCATATGTGCACGCTCCAAAATCTCCATAGCATACTTACGCTGTGACAAAAGCATACCAGAAGAGCCACGCTTAACTGACACACCCAAAAAATAGTTAAGAGAACCCAAATCAGTCATAGAGAACTCCTTATGTAAAGAAGCAATAATCCGCTGTAATAAACTATCAAAGGAAGCAGCGAGCACAATATCATCCACATAGAGTAACAAGAAAGCAGTATCATCACCCTGTCTGTAAATAAATAAAGAAGAGTCATAACGACTTGGAGTAAACCCAATAGTAGTAATGTAAGCAGCAAACCGCTGAAACCATACGCGAGGTGCCTACTTAAGACCATAAAGCGACCTCTGTAATAAAAAAACATAATCCAGATGCTCTAGATCTCAAAAACCGGGAGGTTGATGCATATAAACAGTTTCAGCCAAATCACCATGTAAAAAGGCATTCTTGACATCAAGCTGGTGAACAGGTCAATGTCGAGAAATAGCTAAGCTAAGAACAGTCCGAATGGCGCCCGGCTTAACAACCGGACTAAAAATCTCATCAACATCAACACCCTCAATTTGTGTGCTACCATTGGTAGCAAGACGTGCCTTATACCGACTAAGAGTGCCATCAGCCAAATATTTATGGCGAAATAACCACATACAACTAACAACATTGACACCCTCAGGTCTAGGTATACTAGTCCAAGTTTTGTTCTTAATAAGTGCATTATACTCATCATACATAGCATTTCGCCAATTTGGATCATTAAAAGCATCCTTATATGACTTAGGTGAAGGAGAAACAGTAGACACATGACCAGCGTACTTAGGATTAGGACGAGTAGTCCCGACACGAGAACGTGTGACCATGGGATGAGTAGATACAACAGGTGGAGGTGTGGGTGGTAAAGGAGGTGTTGGTGCAGGAACAGGATCATTAGGTAAAAGAGTGGGTGGAGCAGGTGATGCAGGTATGTTGACTGGTTCAGGAACAGGATCAGTAGGTAAAGGCATAGGTGCAGGTGATGCAGGTATGTCGATAGGTGTAGCATTAATCGGGTTTGAAATTGGACCAATAGGTGTGGTGTTGATAATTGTGGAAATGAGATTGGATGAATCTTCCAAAAAATCATATGAGGGGGTGGGTTTGGAAGGATGGGATTGAAACGAAAAAACTGTTTCATCAAAGGTAACATGGCGAGAGATGATAATTTTGTAGGTGTTAAGATCAAGACAATGATAACCAAAATGATTAGTCGCGTGTCCCAGAAAGATTGCAGGTGTGGCACGGGGTCCTAACTTATGATTGGTATCAATATGTGGGTAACAAAGGCATCCAAAAACACGAAGAACACTATAATCAGGTGTAGCACCAAAAAGGCGGGTAAAGGGGATCTCATTATTAATGGTACGAAAAGGTAATATATTAAATAAATAAACAACCATATTAAGAGCCTCGGTCCAATAGTTTGGTGGTAGGTGTGCTTGAAACAACAAAGTACGAATAAGATTATTGATGGTACGAATCATGCGTTCAGATTTTCCATTTTGTTGCGATGTGCGAGGGCAAGAAAATCTAAATTGGATGCCATGGGTGGAAAATAATTTATGAAAGGCAGTATTATCAAACTCACCACCATGATCACACTGAAACGATAATTTCACACTTAAACTGAGTACGAACATGACTACGAAACAACTGAAATTTAGACAAAACATCAGATTTATTCATTAACGGATAAACCCAAACATACTGAGAGTAATGATCCAGAAACAAAACATAATACTTGAAACCAGAAAGACTCGGAATTGGGGATGTCCACAAATCCGAGTGAACAATGTCAAAACAAGAAGTAACAAAACTAGACGAACTAACAAACGGAAGCTTCACATGTTTACCAAGCTGAGAAGCATGGCAAAGAATGGGAAGCTTCTCTTTATTACAAGAAATAGAATCACTAAACACAAGTCGCCGCAACACTTCACTCCCTGGATGTCCAAGTCGTTGATGCCACGTATACTGACTGGTAAGATATGCTTGAGGAATGGGAGAAGGCTTCATAACAGGATAGAGATCACCCGTGCTATCACAACGGAGGAGTACCCGTCGAGTTAGGAAGTCCTTCACAGAAAAACCAAAAGGATCAAATTCAACAGTTCAATAATTATCAAGAACAAATTGACGCACATAAATTAGATTTTTTACAATGTGAGGAATGATTATAACATTATTTAAACGAAGAGGACGAAAAGGGGTAGACAAAATACTATGACCAGAGTTAGTGATGGGAATGAAACGCCCATCACCAACCGCAACAGATGGATAAATGCACTCATTAAGAATATAACTAAGACTATGTACAGAATCATTAAGGTGAGAGCTCGCACCTGTATCCATACTCCAGTTGCCAGCAGCCGGTTCCTGAAGAGTGGTGGTATTAAAGGCATTTGGTAAAAGAGTCTCTTGACCCGAACCCTGTGAACCTAATGCTAGTAGTTGACCTGGGTGAAAACCGGCTGGTGATGACCCCTTGCTGAACCATACCTGGACCGAACGGAACCCCAGGTTGTGAACCTGCAAACTGAACCTCCTGTGAGAGACCTTGAACCCCCTGCAACGGCTGAGAACCTGCAGCAAACGAAACCCCCTGCGCAACGTGAACCCCCTGTGGAACAAACCTGTCACCCCAAACTGTACTCCCTGTGGTAGACCGTGAACCTCTTGAGCAACATTATGACCTGCCCCCTGTGGTAAACCTTGAAACCCCTGTGGAAACACTTGGCCCGAATAGAGAGGCTGGGATTGGTATTGTAATTGAGCCGGTCCATAAGGATGGTTATTCATAGTATAGGCAACAGGAGATGTATTTGTAGTATAAGCAACAGGAGTAGTTTGGCTAGGCATAGAGGTAAACCCCAACTTAGCCAACAATTGTCGCAAGGTATCCATATCCGACATAGGAGATGATGAACCGGAAGTACGAGGGAGTAAAGTCGACTTACCATGAACCCCATTGTGAAGATACCGACATGCCTCACCAGAACGACAATGACCTTTAGCAAAAAGAAAACAAGGTTTGTTTACTTTTTCGAAAGGATTAGACGAACGCCGAGCATTATTATTTGCCAATAGGACCATAGGAGAAGCAGATGTAGCAGCCACAAGCGGGTCTTGAACCTTAGATTTCATACGCATCTCTTGCGTGGTCAATAAAGAACGAACTGTCTTGAGATCGGGAAAGGGTTCCCTACTAGTAATAAATGTAGAAATCACATCATACGTGTTTGGCAAGCCTTCAAGTGCAAACGTAACAATATCGTCATTGCTAAGAGGAGAACCAAGACCATTTAACACAGAAGCAATTGACTCAATTTTCCGAAAGTATGCATCAATTGTTAAGTCCCCAAGCTTCAAATTCCGTAGCTCCGCCTTCAAAGCCATAGCTCTTGGGCGTTTATTGTCCTGAAAAATCGTTGCAAGGGACACCCACGCCTTTTTGGCAGTTTGGGGATTAAGAACAACCAACCGCTTTTGAAGATTCACTGCAAGTGTGGAAAAGATCCAAGACCGAATAATGAAGTCAACCTTTAGCCATTCCGGATCCCTAGTTGGTGGTAAAGAAGGTGTAGCAGAGGAGGATTCGGGTGGATCAACAAGATGGTCCAAGATGCCATAGCCATAACAAAGGTGAGAAAAATAATACACCCATTGGGAGTAATTCATCTCATCAACATCAAGTTTGTTGGGAACAAAAGTGGTTAGGTAATTCATAGCTATAAGTTTATCCGACAAAGTGAGTATGGGTGCGGGGGGATTTGTATCTTGAGTCATAGTTAGATAGTGTAGGAGTTATAGTAGAACAGTGAGCGGTTTAGGGTGTATGGGAAACGGGCCTTTAATGATTCGATACCAAATTTGTTTTGAGTATTTGTTTTGCTTCACGTTACCTGGTATTCACATGCACTAGATAACTTCTTTCTCCACTTGTGATAATGACTAGATCAAAAGTAGTACGAGGTATAATAGCGAATCAAAGATAAAAGATTGCATGCACTAATCGACAAACACAACAACCCTTGAATATTTAATTTGTAGTACCAGGTTGTAATTGACTAACCAAAACACGACAACCAGAATCAATCTTAATAAAATATACGCCTATTAAATTCAAAGAAACCTTTGTCGCCAAGGTTATTATCACAGCAGTAGCAGAAACAACGAAGACCTTTTTCTTCGAATCAACTTCACTTCGACAATAAACCAGGGTTTAAGGATGGTTAGGGTTTAGATGATCGAACAGTAGGGTATAGAAAACAAGCAAAGCAAACCGGTCGACAACACACGTGGTCGACAAACCAACAAAGCACCCGTCGACAACTCTTGGTCGACAAACAGAGATCGTCGACAACTCTTGGTCGACAAACAAAGTAAAAAAAATAACGACAGGTAAACAAAAAGAGAACGAGTGGTTAGGGTTAAACCTGCGGAAGGTGGGGATCGGTTAGGGTTGATACCATGTAGAATAATAGAACCGTATGTATTGAATGACCGAATGTTATGATACATGATACAATATATAATAGACACTATGGGCCGAATACATGGGCCATATACTAATCTTGTCTAACATTTGAGTGGTTTATGTGTTTTTGTTATGAGAGAACCCTATTTATTTATTTATTTATTTATTTTTATTATTTTATTATTATTTATTTTATTATTTTTTTTTGGTTAAAAGGAAGGTAAATTAGATATTTTTGGTTTTTATATGGACAAATTTGCCCTTGGTATGCGATTGGGGGTGTGTTTGGTGAAAAAGAATTGGAAAAATGAGCATTCTTAAAAAAATAGCAAAGCTCACCGCTCCTTTATCAAATGAACAATAAAAATCAAAAAGCTCATTGCTCACCGCTCATCGCCCCAAAAAGCTCCAAAAAGTTCCGCGCCAAACATAGCCTGGGTATTTTTTTTAACCATTGGATCAAAATGAAATGAGGGACACGATTAGCTCCTTTTATGGTTAGAGATTTCATGATCTGTGACGATCCCACCTCATTATAGGAAAAAGATCAATTAGATTTCATATTTGCCATATATCTAATGAACTAATCTTATCCATCCATTTTCATCAAAATTAATAAAAAACAAATTTTCACTGTTTTTTAAATTAAACAAACATATCTCGCAAATGGTAAATCTTCAAGCTACGAAAAATACATCATCGCGATGAAAATTAAATTAACATGTGATTTTTTTAGGCGGAAATTTTTAAAAAAAAAAGTAAAATAATGTAACACCCACATTTTTCATAGATCGCAGCGGATTTAGAGTTGGGGTATTACTTCATGGAATCAAATACAAGATAATAGAAAACGACTCGAAAAGAGACATTTTTGAAAAAGGCGTTATCATTCATTTATTCCTCAGAGTTTTTATAGTAAAAGATATACTTTTACCAAAAGTGAGGTCCCAAAGACTCCATGTTACGGAAAAACTGATGAATGATAACTATTATAGACGTCCTCATGTCCAGTGTCACACCGTGCCAGGGTTCCTAAAGTGCTCGTATACCTAGGATACATCCTTAAAAGTCAACACTAGGTTGAGTGAGAGTCATAGGTTTTAGTGTGTAAAGGGTGAATACAAGTTCCACAGGGTTCAGCTTAAACCCGAGGAATAAAGGTTTTAGGAAGAATTATTGCACTAAGCTCATGAAACCGCACTGACAGTCGGGGTCATGGGGGCTGCAGACCCAACCATGAGGGGACAAGAAGGATAACTTGCCAAAGTTAATCCTTAGAGGTTTCAATTATAGTACTTATTGGTTACCCGGCTAAGGTAAACCAACGGGAGGTGTCAAACTCCAATAGATCTATCAACTATACTCGCGTTCACTTGTGTAAAACCCACAAGTGATTATGGCTCATGAATTTTAGTTATGTAATGGTGGTAGATAGTATCACTTGTGCAATAACGATAGAAAAGACTTGTATTCGGTTTAAAACAAGTATCCCCCTCACATGGTTTGTAAAGTATTTAAAAAGTGTGAGGCTACGAAACTCACCTGGGTCTTAGGTAAGTAGAGTAGGGGTTTAGACAGCTTACTCACGTATCCTGACGGTATTGTAGGTGTGTGTGTATGTCAAGTCTCAGTCTAGGTTTTCTTAACTAATTACTCTTATAGTTTTTATATATATAACATAACACCATTCGGGTCATCGTAATCCAGAAGTATAATTCCCCATATGAAGCTCCCCACTATTGTATTATGCTGCCAACATAATACCATTCGGGCCATCATAATTCAGAAGTATATAACTCCTCACACGAAGTTCCCTAGTATTGAGTTATGTTGTTATTAGATTTTAGTTATAATATAACACCGTTCGGGCCATCATATCTCAGAAGTATATGCAATAATCGTTTGAGGAGCCAGGGCACTTTAAATCGTAAACCCAGCAAACTCGTCAAAACGAAATATCCACATAGTACTCCTCGCATGAAGCTCCCTAGTATTGTGTCATGTTTTAACTAGGAAAATAGGTTTTTGATACTTATATGAAAATAGTCCATTTATACCCTTAAGTATATATATTTACATTTTCTACCCTGAACTTATAAACTTATAATATTTAAGTATATAACTATCTAACTTTTGCACAAATAGTCCCTAAACTTACTTATCTTAGAGAAATGACAAAAATGGTCCTTAAAGTATACTAAATTTCAATATTTACCTATTATACCCTCAAGTTAAATATATTTGCAAAACTAGTCCTTTTAACTATATAACTCATTTTAGTTTCTATCCTAAGGTTTCAAAACTTTGCAAAAAGGGTCATTGCACTTATAACTTCTAAGGAATGTCAAAAACAGTCCCTAGACTTTATAGTTTCAGGAATTTACAATATATACCCTTATACATGTAAACTTTTGCAAAACAAGTCCTAAATTCAAGTAAATTATATTTTTATTAAACCATTAAGTTTCATAGATTATGTTTAAGTTATATTAACTCAATTAAGTCATGTAAACCAGATTATAGCTCAAGAGCATGCATGTAACCACGTAAACACGTAATTCGGCAAATGATTGGGTTCTATGTCCTAGCTAAGGGTTTTAAGGTATCTAAGGTCTCTCCTAAGTGTTCTAGGTCAGTTCTATGGCTAGTATATGCAAAGGTAAGGCTTACCTAGGTCGGGGAGGACTTAACGAGACTATTAGGGTTTTCTCGGCTCAAATCTTAACTCGATGGGGACCAAGGGCTTACTACTCGACGTCTTAGGGTCTTAGGGACTTAGGACTACAGAAATATGTGAGTTAAAGAAGAGAGGAAGGGGTGAAGAGAAATGAGAGGTTGTGGCTCGCTATTTATAGGGTACGAAGGAGTGGCGAGCAAGAAAACGGAGCAGGAGGTGGCGAGGAGGGGGGAGGTGATGAGGCAAAGCTATATGATGACTAAGGTAACCTAGGTGGTGACTATGGGGAGCTACTACTAGCTAGGGGGCGGGGTAGGACGGTGGTGTGGTGGTTTTGGGGCTATTGTGGTTTAACGGGGGAAGAAGGTGACGCAGCACCTTGCTTGGGTGCTTGGGAGGTGCTAGGGTGCTACCTAAGTTCTAGGGAGGTTCTAAGGTGTTTGGTTACTAGGTTTGAGGTGTTAAGGTGGCTTGGTTTTGGTTTTAGGTTTCGTTTTATCCTAGTTTTGCTTAGAAAGGTTTTAGGGTTTTGTCTAGGGTTTGGTGCCTAATTTGGTGTCCTATGAGTGTTTAGTGACTAATACTAAGTCCTAGGAAGCTTATACTAAGTGGTGGTAGCTTATGGTAAAGATTCGGGATAGTTTAGACCTAATTCCGGGAAGTTATGACCTAGTTAGGGTGTTATGCTTATGAGACTTGTACCTAAGTTCTAGGAAGTTGTACTATGATCTAGGGAGTCTAATATATCCTAAGGTTACTAATGTAAGTCATACCTAAGCCTTGAACATTTTAAAGCATGTATGGATAAGCAATTAGGGTTTTAAAGTTAACCGTAAGCACATAGGTGCACTTAGGGTTTTTCTGGCAAGTATAGTGTACTAGAGTGATAGTTTACTTAGTGAAAATGTGTTTGTGACCTTGACTTGACATACCAGGATGTTTACATTAAGTAAACATAGTAGTGGTTGGCATTTGTGGATACGTGAGCTTGTCTAAGGGTTAGTTAAGTCATAAAGAGATAATAAGGCAAAAATTTGGCTCGGGAAATTCCTACAGGAATTTCTAACCTAGTTTGTGCTTTATAAGGGCCTAAGTTAAGTTAGTAAGGCATTTCTATCCTATAGGGAGTTAGTGGGAAATTTGTGGGTTACTACTGTCTCCCATCCTAAAAGAAAATCTCGTCCCGAGATTTAGCTAGTGTTAGTGGGTGTAGGTGAGAATAGATGGGGATATTTAGCACGGATTTGATCCTCTCGTTCCCTAGTATACTCTGGTCCCCTCCTAGAGTCCCAGCGTACCTTGACGATAGGAATCTGGTGGTGTTTTAGATTTTTGACCTCTTGGTCCATGATTTCGACTGGTTCTTCTATGAAATTGAGCTTATCATCCAACTTAAGCTCTTTCATAGGAATGATGAGTGATTCATCTGATAGACATTTCTTAAGGTTAGAGACGTGAAATTTGTCGTGTATATTTCTTAGTTCTTCCGGTAATTCAAGTCGGTATGGCACTGGACCGATTCGTTCTAAAACCTTAAATGGTCCAATGTATCTCGGACTAAGCTTTCCTTGCTTTCCGAGACGAAAGATACCTTTCCTAGCTGAAACTTTCAACATAACCCTTTCTCCAACTTGGAATTCTAAAGGCTTACGTCTATTATCGGCGTAACTCTTTTGCCGATCCCTAGCGGCCTGTAAGCGTTGCCGTATTTGAACTATTTTCTCATTTGTCTCATGAATTATCTCTGGACCCGTAAGTTGTACTTCTCCAACTTCGGCCCAGCAGACCGGAGATCTGCACTTTCTCCCGTAAAGTGATTCATACGGTGCTGCCTTAATACTAGCGTGATAACTATTGTTATACGATAATTCTACCAACGGTAAGTGTTTCTCCCATCCTTTTCCAAAATCTATTACACATGCTCGAAGCATATCCTCAAGAGTTTGGATAGTTCTCTCACTTTGACTGTCGGTTTGAGGATGATATGCCGTACTCATGTCTATCTGAGTACCTAAGGCACGTTGCATAGATTGCCAAAATCTGGACGTGAAACGAGAGTCACGATCCAATATGATTGATATTGGCACTCCATGTCGGGAAACTATTTCCTTGAGGTATAACCTAGCAAGGGTTTCCATATCATCCGTTTCCCGTATATGAATGAAATGAGCTGATTTCGTAAGGCGATCAACTATTACCCAAATAGTATCATGCCCATTAGATGTTCTAGGTAGTTTTGTGATAAAATCCATCGTAATTCTTTCCCACTTCCAAATGGAATCTCAGGTTGTACCAATAAGCCGGATGGCTTTTGACATTCAGCCTTTACCCTAAAACATGTTAAACACTTGCCCACATACCTAGCAATGGATGCTTTCATGTCAGGCCACCAATAGTGTTTCCTCAGATCCTGATACATCTTGTCAGAACCTGGATGGATGGAGTACTTAGTTTTATAGGACTCGTGCATTATCAAATTCCTTAAGTTACCATGATGTGGTAACCATCTCCGACCCTTAATACAACGAGTTCCGTCTGAACGTATCTCAAAAGCCTTATCCATCCCTCGTAAATTTTCAAGTTTACGATCTCCCTTTTCTAGGGCTTCATTTTGGGCTTTGAGTATTTGAGAAGGTAAATTCGAATGAAGAGTCATAACTAATGACCTAACTCTAAATGGTTTGATTCGTTCCTTTCGGCTCAAAGCATCTGCTACTACGTTAGCTTTGCCAGGATGGTAACGAATCTCACAATCGTAATCAGCGAGCAGTTCTACCCAACATCTTTGACTCATGTTTAGCTCCTTTTGATTAAGAATATGCTGTAGGCTTTTGTGATCGGTGAAAACCGTACACTTAGTGCCATACAGATAATGTCTCCAAATTCTTAGAGCAAACATTACTGCTCCTAATTCTAGATCGTGGGTAGTATAATTTTCCTCATATGTCTTGAGTTGTCGTGATGCATAAGCGATTACCTTACGTCTTTGCATCAACACAGCTCCAAGACCTCTACGTGAGCATCATAGTAAATGACAAAATCATCGTTTCCCTCTGGTAATGCTAAGATCGGAGCTTCACACAACTTTCTCTTCAAAAGTTGGAAAGCTATCTCTTGATCTTTTCCCCAGTCAAACCTCCTGTTTTTCTGGGTTAGCTCTGTCAAAGGTTTTGCTATTTTTGAAAATCCCTCAATAAACCTTCGATAGTAGCCTGCTAATCCTAAAAATTGTCGTATCTCGGTAGGATTAGTGGGACACGGCCAATCTTTAACGGCTTTGATTTTCATAGGATAGACACGAAGTCCTTGTTTATCTATCAAGTGTCCGAGAAATTGCACAACACTTATCCAGAATTCATATTTAGAGAACTTTGCATAAAGTTTCTCTGTCTTAAGTAGTTCTAGGATTATTCTCAAGTGTTTAGCGTGCTCTTCCTCATTATGAGAATAGATAAGGATATCATCTATGAACATTATAACAAATTTATCCAAGTATGGTTTACACACCCGGTTCATGAGATCCATGAAACCGTTGGTGCGTTTGTCAAACCAAATGGCATCACTTGAAATTCATAGTGTCCATACCTTGTTCTGAAAGCAGTCTTAGGGATATCCTCTTCCCTTACTCTCAGTTGATGATAACGCGATCGTAAGTCTATCTTCGAATATATACTCGAACCCTGAAGTTGATCAAATAGATCGTCTATCCTAGGTAATGGGTATCGATTTTTTATGGTAAGTTTGTTTAATCCACGATAGTCGATACACATTCTAAATGATCCATCCTTCTTTTTAACAAATAATACCGGAGCTCCCCAAGGTGACGTACTAGGGCGAATAAAACCTCGATTGGTTAATTCCTGGAGTTTTTCAAAGAGTTCCTTCATCTCTGAAGGGGCTAACCTATAGCGTGCTTGGGCTATAGGTGCCGCTCCGGGAATTAAATCGATTTGAAACTCTATTTGTCGGACAGGAGGTAAGCCAGGTAAATCCTTAGGAAAAACCTCTGGATATTCCCTGACTACAGGGATCTCATCCAGTCGTTTTTCATCTGGCTTTGTCTCTGTTACTTGAATAACAAAGACTTGACAACCTCGTGAGATGTATCGTTCCGTTTTGATACATGAGATGAAGTTAAGACAAGTCTTACTTCGATCTCCTCGGATAATTAAAGTTTTATCGTTGATAGGTACATGGATGATTTTCTCGTCACAAAGAATCTTGGCTTGATTCTTGGACAACCAATCTATTCCCACAACAATGTCAAAACTACCAAGTCTCATGGGTATAAGATCGATTTTGAATGGGTGGTTAAGTAAGGTTAGGGTACAACCCTTAAGGATGATGTTAATACTAACTAGGATTCCGTCGGCGATTTCTATCTCATAGTAAGTATCTAAAGCTACGGGCTTGATCCTAAGTCTAGAGGCAAAAGGTATAGATACGAAACTCCTATCGGCTCCAGAATCAAAAAGTACTGTAACTAAATGATTATTTAAAAGAAACTTACCCGTAACTACGCTCGGATCTTGAGGATCGTTCCTATCCCTCAACATGTAAGCTCTACCCTGGGCACCATCAGTATTTTTATTTGGACACTTACTTGCGTAATGTCCCTTCTTTCCGCAAGTATGACAAGTAACCGATACTGGTGGCGAATTACCCCCAGTGACTGGTCCTTTATCCTTGCAATCCCTTGGCTGATGGCCCACCTTGTTGCATATCGTACACTTAATGAAACAAGGCCCTGTGTGATGCATAGCACATCTCCTACACAGAGGGGCTCTCCCAGCATAACCACTTCCCTCAGTTGGAGTGGCGGCATAAGCTCTAGTAGCTCCTTGCCTTGGGTTTGGTTGAGGATAGGGGTTGATACGATGACTACTACCTACATTACGGGTATTACCGAAAGCTCTCCCATCATGGAACTTTCGTTTATTATCGTTGGGCACTGGCACAGAGTTGTGCTTCGTTACTTGGTCCATTAACCTCAAAGTGATATTAATGGCTTCCTCTAACGTTTGAGGTTTAGAGGCAGTAACGTTCCCTTCGATACTCCGGGGCAAACCTCCGATGAAGACTTCTATTGTCTTTTCAGTAGTTGGCACCATTGTTGGACACAAAGTTGCCAATTCCTGAAATCTCCTAATATAAGTCTTTACATCGTTCCCCTTTACTGACAAGTTATAAAACTCGTCTTCCATTTTCTTAATCTCCGTCCGAGGACAGTATTTCTTAATCATTAGTTGCTTGAAGTCGTTCCAAGGGAGCTTGTATGCCTCCTCAATACCTATTGGTTGTGCATACGAGTTCCACCAGGATAACGCTTCTTCGGTAAGTGTACCGGTAGCAAACTTAACCTTACAATCCTCAGTACAGTTACTACGAGCAAATACTGATTCGCATCTCTCAAACCAGTGGATTAATCCTATGGCCCCTTCTGTTCCCTTAAAATTAAAGGGTTGACAGCTCATAAACTCCTTGTAGTTACTCTTCTTCAGTATAGGAATTTCGGGGTTTCTAGCCATGTTGGCATCCCTAGCTCCTAGTGCTGCAGCCACACTGTCAG
Organism: Artemisia annua; assembly: GCA_014162995.1. Lineage (NCBI taxonomy): Eukaryota > Viridiplantae > Streptophyta > Magnoliopsida > Asterales > Asteraceae > Artemisia > Artemisia annua. The sequence continues at coordinate 100,216 of LBNU01024544.1, read as the reverse complement.
TCACTAGTCGTTGGATGTCTTCCTGAGTCATGGCGGGTGTAGTGGGAGTAGCGGGTGTAGTTGATCTTGTACGTGCCATTCTAGGTCGTTCGCAAGATAAGATGGGATAAGAATAATGTCACATTCTCGCAAGTTCTAAGAGAATCTTGCGTAGGGACGGAAGGTACAAGTTCTAACTTTTAGAACATTGTCTGATACCAGGGTTAAAAAGTATAGGGAATCCTAAACTAAAGGCAGAATTCCTAATAAGAGTTATTATATTCCACTGAAATTCGTTTCCCCTCGTTTAAAGGCATAGTAGTATCATCCTAAGGGATTCTAATTTTAAGGTTCCTAAGTATAGGGCATGGGGTATGGGATATATAGGCAAACTATATTTCTTGTAATAACTTTTCCTATATCTTACAGGGTGAACTACGCATATACTACCTATCATATTACCTAGTAAACTATTTAAATTACCTATAACCTTACTAATTCGCTCCTTTGTTGTTTTTAAGCTCTTGTATTGCTTCTAGTAGGTCTCTTATATCAGACTTATGACTATTCCTAAGATCTTCTATGATCATTTCTATAGTGGAAAGTCTAACATGTGCGGTAACTACTTCGTCAGAGTGCCCTTCATATTTCGTTTGTAACCTAAAGATTTGATTACGGGTTTTCTCTAATTCTTTTTCTAGCCTAGTGTAATCTTTTTGAATTATTATCCTACCTTTTCCTAAGTCACTTATCCTATTTTCTACTTCTTCTATACGCCCTAGAGATAACTTATCTAAATGACTAAGTATATCTTCTATTTGTTCTTCATGCCTTTCTAAAGGTGTTTTATACGAACTATTTCCTATTTCAAATCTAGGGGAAGATGAAGGTGGTCTAATACGTAATTTCTTACGAGGAGGGGAAGCTATTTCGGGAACATAGTAATCTTGGGTACTATAGTGGGGTATAGAGGGTGTAGGGGTTATAGTAGGTACTATAGGAATGTTACTACCATATGCTTGCATATACCCATTACACTGGTACAAAAAGTTCTTTCGGTGACGCCCAAAATGTGTGACGATACGCATATAGTCACGCACGTTTTTTTCGTCGTGTGTCACCAAAAGTCCCGCCACCGTAGGTGGCATATGGTGACCTTGTTGAGTTCGTGACCATTGTCGTTGAAAATGAGTGACCAAAACCCGAATATGTGTGACGAATTATGCACAAATTTTGTTGAATTAATCATTATGTGTGACCGTAAACACTTTATAGTCACACGAATGTTTTTTGAGAGTAACTATTGTTCATCCTTTGGCCACATAAATCTATACTATATGTGACATTTGAGATGATTTATTCAAGTAAATGTGTATTTTGTGTGACTATTTCCGTCCTATGGCCACATGAATATATAATAAATGTGACGTTTGTGATGATTTAGTCACACAACGGGTGTTGTTTTTTTGGAGTTAGTCCACATATAATTAAGCAAAAAGTGGCTAAAAGTGTTAATAAGTGTGACCATATGCTGTTAAAATAAAAAGAAATGTGTATTTTGTGTGACTATTGTTCATCCAAATGGTCACATGATTTTTGTTTGTTGTGGCCTTTTGTAATATTTAGTCACACAAAGCATGTTTGTTTTGGTATTATAGTCACACACAATTAAAGTAAAAAAGTGGCCAAAAATGTTAATAAGTGTGACCATATGAATGTTTTAGGTGAAGAAATGTATATTTTGCGTGACTATTGATCATNAATATGAAGCCCTTCGTGCTACATTATTGAATGTCAGTCTTCTCATTTCTAAAATTGAGGCTTTCAAAGAGAAACCCATTTCATCTCCTATCCCTATTAAGGATAGTGACACATCTTGCGATGATTCTATACCGGAATTCGAAGCCTTCACTTTTGATCATGTGGGAGAGAAGATTAGTGGCAGTACCACTTCTCATTCTCATAATTCTCTCCCCGAATATGATTCATTCACCTTCGAGGAGTTCTCCTGTGAACTCACTCATATCATACCTCCACCGGAGTATGATAACTTCTACTTTGATCTAGACACACCCGGGATATGTCTTGATCAATTGAGCTTAAATGAGGAGATTCATGATATTATGAATTCTCCTGTGGGTGATGATGAGTTAGTCAAGATTTATATCATGACTTTCTTCCTTTTCTTCACCTATCCCGTGGCTTTTCCTGTTCTTCACTCCTTCGGGAATGAAGACACTGTCTTTGACCCCGGTATTTCCAATTACCATTATATTGAGCCGGGAATACATCTCATCGGTGTGGAACTTTCACGCGCTTCAAATGTTTGTCCAAACATCTTGAATGAAAGTCCGATGGAGATTATCTCTTCCACATGATACTTCCCCATGAACAAATGAATTCGGGGTCGAGTCAAGCTAGCGACTCGGTAAACAAAAACAGTAGCATGCATACGGGGTTTTAACCCTAAGTGTGGGGGAAGTCACCCCTGCTATAGTTCACCATGTATATATTCTTATTAAAAAAAAATAAAAAAAAAATAAAAATAAAAAACATCATCATCATCATCATCATCATCATTTTAAAGGAAGTGATAGCTTCTATTTAAGAAGCTTTAAATATCTAACTCACTTTTCAAAAATGATGTTCCCACACTTGCCTCAATCTAAACTTTTTACGTTCAAGGATTCGGCATAATAGCCGGGACTTTGAATATTGAGGACAATATTCAGTTCTAGTGTGGGGGGGAAAATTCTTGGCGAATTTTGATCACATTTGTATATTTTAGTGCCATAATACCCCCATTTTTGACCAAAAAAATTTTTTTTGTGGTTATCAGTCCGCCATGTCTAACCGACAAAAGGATTGGCTAATCCAGAAGCAAACGGCTCTTGGTAAAGATACATCAAATCCGTTTATGGCTTGCAATTTGCCAAAAATTGTATGGTACTCGACTCACCATATCTTTAATTAGTGAAGAGTCGGCTAGCCCGCAAGATTATGGCTTGTGGTAAAGGCAGTGGAAAAACCATAATTGGTAATCAGCTCACCAAAGATACTAACTATGTTTTATCTAAGAGTTGGCTAGTCGAGAAGCAAACGGCTTCTGGTAAAGACTTATCAAACCCGTTGAAAGCTGGTGATTTGCTCAAAATCACATGGTTATCGGTGTACCATGGTTCTTACTTGAACTGAAACATTCGGCTACTCCAGAAGTGATGGCTTTTGGTAAAGAGACTTAAAATCCATCAAGTTTTCATAAAATATTGCTAGGGACTAGCAATAGTTTAGTGTGGGGGATTGATGAGTGTCTAAATACTCATCATTTTTGTTCCATCTGCACTGCAAAAACAGTCAAAAACACTTTAAAATGCATCAAAATACAGAAAATATCATTGTATTGTGTTTTTATATGTTTCAGATGCAAAATGTTTAAAAACAGATAAAAATCAACAAAGTTTGCATAAATGGCAAGTCTAGTCCCTAAAGTTTGGAAAAATGACAGTTTTGGTCCTTGGGATTTTAAATTTTGTAAAATTACATTTATGGTCCTTGGATAAATAAAAGTTGTCAAGTTTGGCCCTTATGATATATTTTGGAAAGTTGCAATTCAGGTCCCCCAACTTTTGGTGTTTTACATTTTTGGTCCTTATTGTTTACTACTTATCAAATGGACCCTTGGTTACTTATAAACCCAAAAACAAACCCAACACTAATAAAAACCCACCCCATCCTATTTACACAACCCAATCCCATTTCACCCCTTGGCCCATTTCACTCCCTGGCCCAAACTCCACAAATAAACACCCCCGTGTTTATAACTAACACAGTCAAACCTTTTTTTTTTTACCCTCTCTTTCCCTCCCACTAATCCACCATTACTGAACCTTAAAACCAGGGTGCTTTGTCCCCCAACCTCACCTCCAAACCACCCTCCTTGTCCCCCCAGTACACCCAGCAATAAACACCCACACCTGCTACTACCTAACCAGTGCAAATTGCACTCTAACCATTTCCCGCCAAAATACCATTCAATGGTCAGGATCAAACAAGCCAATCCAACGGCTCAAATTAAAGTGGGAAAGTGCTAGGGCTGCATTGGGAGTTTATAAAGTGAAAAAAAAAAGAGAGAAGGAGTTAGTTAGTTTTTTTAGTTGTAGTGTAGTTTTTAGTCTCGTATTAATATCATTTTCCTTTTCCAGTGTTCTTGATAGTTTAGATATTGTAATCTCAGTTATCTTAATGTATTAAGGAACCTATTTCAGTCATTAATTCCAGTCTTCATTACTCATTTTAGTTTTTTGCTCAAAAATTGCTCAAAATCTCATGTTGCCTCAATATTGTTAAAAGTTGTTGTTAAATGATCTTTTAAACTCAGATAAGTCACTCAGAAGCTTTTATAAGCTTCCTAAGTAATGTAAGTTATTCTAACTCAGTTTTCCTAAAAATACCAAAAATCACAATAAATAAGTAGGAAAATAAAAATCAATGTGTGAAGAAGATGGAAGCAAAGTAGCCTGTTCATTGTGGATTTCCAGGGTTTTAGAAGCCTCAAGGAAGGTGTAGGCAGTGTTCATTGCTCTTGGTTCTCAATTTTCAGTCCAACTCCATTTGTAAGAAATATTGCTCCATTTTGCTTATTTACTGTACAATAGCTTAAGTACTGCTTATCAGTGATGTTTCATGTTTAATTAGTGTATTTGAATGATGTTAATGCTTAATAACACTCACTTATTCACTAGTTCACTTTGTTGTTCAATTTAGTTCTCAACTGCCATCTTTTGAGGTTTATATTGAATCATGTTGTTATGTTGTTATCAGTTGTGGTTTAGTATTAAAATGAGTTAATTGCATAATTGTATAACCTTATGGAGCAGTTTCATGGTTTAACATAGCAACAATATTGAAAAACCTCAGATATGTGTTTTTAAAGGAGTGTTTAGTTTAGTTCCTTTGTTAGTGTTTTTGAATGATTTGCTGATCAAAAGTTGTTTATCCATCACCCATAGGGATAGATTAGCTCATTCAAAGTTTTAAGTTGGTGGTTTTCAAGTGAAAAGTCAAAATCTCATGTTAAGTATCATAACTGATTAACTGTTGGATCTTAGGTTAGCATAAGCTCTCATTTGGCTTAGAATGTGTTAAGGTTGCTGAAATTAGTTTCATTTAGGCTTAATACATCATCATTAGTCTATTAGGCTCAACCAAAACCCACTTTAGTCAACAATAGTTCAATTCACAAAAGTCAAAATCTGATGCAAGTTTCTTGTAAACCAGTTTTCACAGCTGAACTTGCATCAAATTAAGGTTCATTTGGTCACTTTCTGATGTGGCTTTTTAGGTTTCTAGGTTCTCAGCCATGTAGTCTCACTTTTGCCCCCTTAATGTTGTAGGTTTGAGCTTATTTACTGCTTATTTTGTAGCCTTCTTTTGGCTTAGTTGTTGACTGCAGCTGCTGCCATTTTTTTTGTTGTTCTTGTTTTGATTTTGGATTCACTTGTTGATCTCATTGTTGTTGATGTTACTGCTTCTTGTTGTTTTTGTTATTGTTTATTGATTTGCATTAGCCTTTGTAAGCTTTAAGCTTATTTGAGCTTATTCTGAGTTTGTGTGGGGATTAGACCTCCTCCACCACCACCACTTTGGTACTTGTTTGTGGCCTTCTCAGTGGGTCCCAGTGGGTGGTGATTGGTTCCTTAAGCTCACCACCTAGCTGACCACTCATTTCCACCATTGTTTGAGTTTCTATCCCTGTGGACCCCGCTTGAAATCACTCCTAAAGTCTGTCCCATTTCTGTTTGTTTTTCAGAATTTGGATTTTGCTTATTTGTTTGTTATTGCTTATTGTGAGTGCTTAATTGGGTGATTTAAGTTGTTTTAAGCTCAGTGAAGTTACTTGAACTGTTTTTGATCTTTTGTGAACTTTTCATGATAAGTGCTTATTTATAAGAGCTTATTTAGTTTTGCTTATTACCCATTTTGCTTATTTTAGCTTCTTTTTCAGTAAAATTTATTTTTCATAAGTTTCTAATATTATTTTACATTTATCTACCAAGTTTCAGATTTATTTGTGTTTATTTAGTATTTATAAAAAATCAAAAAATATTTTTAGTAATTATTAAATAGTAAATAATTAATAATAAATAGATAAATAGTGTAATAAATATATTTTCAGTTTTAAAATTAGTTTTATAATATTTTAGATTTTTCAAAATCTTAATTCCATTTTTTCTAGGTTAATTTTGTATTTTCTTAATTTTTAATGTATTATTAAATAGTTTAATATAGTTTTTAATTAATAGTAATTAATTAATTAGTTGTAAAAATTATTTTAATTTTCCAATAATTTTCTTTCACTTTTAGGATTCCAAAAATATAATTTTCGCATCCGTGGGAGTTGTATTGGACGGAATTCACTTTTTATTTTACACGTTTACGTTTTATTTTATTTAACTTTCGCGTTTTTAGATTTTAAACGTTTTTAGATAATTTGCTTTCCAGTATTTGTTCTCATAGCTTGTTTAAGCTATTTCATTTACGTTTCCTTAGTTCATTCACCCATCAACCCCTTTTCCATTCAAAATCACCCGATCACAAGTCGTTTTAATACCATTCACACCTCGTCGGGACATACGACCCGGGAGAACTCCTATACTCCTTGGATCATTGCATTGAGCCCTAAATGGCTTGACTTTTGTTGACCAAATCCTTGGTTGACTTTAGTTAACCGTTTCTGGGCCAATCAGGGTACCTCTTTAACCTCTTCAATAGCATAGTAAGCTTTGGTGGGTATTCCCAATTCCTTGGGTTGGACGTCTATTATCACCAATACAGGGTTTGGAACATAGCTGCAGCAACAAGATTCATGAATTAAGACAAAAATTATAGTTACAGAATCACAGGACTACAATTAAAAAATGTATATATCGAATTCTTAAGAGCATGTAGAGATAAAAGACTACTGCATAGATATACAAGGAGTCAGACACAAAACAGAAGGTAATCATTTTTACCCGATAAAGGCAAAGCATGAGTGATTGAATTCTTCAACCCACTGCCGCCATTCAATAAATTTGCCACTTCACATCGTCCATTTATGGTTTCTTGTAGGCCTAGTTGCATCTCAACTACGTTGGTCGCTACATGGGCTAGTGAACTTCTTGCTTTCTTTGGCATACAGTCAGCCATACTGGTCAACAAAGATGCATATGCTCATTCCCTCTTTTTACCAAAGGAATATATGAACAATGGATTAGAAAGGATACCGCTATTCGAGCCTTGAATAATTTTGCATTTGCTTCGACGGCCTCAATACCCTTCACACCTCTGGAGACTGCATAATTTCCCTGCACAACAAAACATAATGAGAGCCAACATTCTGGAAAAGGGAAGAAAGAGCAATTTTACATCTGAAGTCAGACCATTACTTTTTGAATTCAAAGTGCATAAAGGTTCTTTTAAATGCTGACAAACTATTAATATGAAAAACTATAAATCATGTCAAGGAAGACATTTGCACCTCAAAAATACCATGTAGATGGTGAATGGTACAGTTGTAGAGAAACAAAGGTAACCCATGCGTAATTGCTCGCACAAAGTCTATGTATCTCGGCGGCAAACCTGCACAATACGTTTACTAAATTTCTCAATATCATCCTTATTGCCAGACTACAATAACAGCAAAAGCAATATTGAAGTTAGAAAATAAAGTGAAAGCTATAGTCAAACACAATGCTCAAAAAAAGCTAGTTTACCTGCATTGCCTCATTTAAGCCAGCTGTCGCATCTTCTCTTCTTGAGTAACTGTATCAAAATTTATATCCATGTAAACCTTACAACACTATTTAACATTATTTATTAAAATCAAATGAAAGTGCAAGAGTTCAATTACCGTTTGGCAAGCTCTTGTTTCTTCAAATCAGGAGGTGCCCCATCAAAAACATAACTACAAAAAGGTTAAACAGAAACATTTACATACTCTACAAAGTTCATTTTTCATACTAAAATGTGAAACAAAGAAAGAAAAAAAAAATAGCGAGATTACACTGGCTTCAATCCAGACTCCAGAAGCCTAATCGTCCGATTGAACATTCCTTGCAAATGACTGCCATTTGTACAGCCAGTGGTAAGCTTAAATCCAAATATAGTATCTGTCACACCCTGCTAAGAGCGGAAACACGAGGTGCAACGAAATGTAACATCGCATAAGATAGTAGAACAACACCATATTTGATTTAAGAAATGAGTTACAATGTTACATAAATAATTTATTACAATACGGCATAATGAAAACAATAGTCTTAATCTTGTCAAATTATAAGTCTTTAGAAAATGTCTTGGCCAGGTCAACTCGGTCTTTGAAATGAGAATCCTATATAACTTCGAAATGCAAATGCCTTCAATAAATCACTATCGATCACCTGAAAATGATACTCTAAAATGTCAACATAAAGTTGGTGAGTTCGTGGGTTTAAAGTAAACATAAACCAATTTGCCATGCATAAATGTTTAGGACAAGTGTGCAAATAATAAAATAGCATAGGGCAAGTAGCACAATAAGATCATCCCAATTAACCACCATCACACTCTTCATCTCCGAAATATGAATACAACATGTGAGCCTTACTCTTCATCTCCGAAAGTATATAGTGTACAACATGCATGCCTACCAGCTGGAGCTAACACATGAGTACTCCCATGTCAATCATGACATGAGACCACACAGCATAAGATCACACAGATATATGTCAAGTGGAAATGAATCCATGACATGAGATCACACAGATAACACTACTAATGCACCTAGCATAATTATAAGCACACAACTTGTCCAAATAAGATAAGAGATTGAGCACAGCTTAAAATAGATTTGAGTATCATTCTCCCCCAAGGAAAAACATAAGTAAAATGGGGCCACGAAAACTCACCTTGAAACGAATGATGACAAGTGCACAAGTCCAAACAAATAATCTTAAGAAATCAACGCACACTCGATAATAGTGATCAACTTATTACTCCTTCGACCAATCTATAAGAATTGGGAAACCAATTATTAATTAGTGATAGACTAACTACTGCTCTCATGATGGATTATTATATACTTATTAGCACTTATTTACTTGCGTCATTAGTGTCTTTGTATACAAAATGTGATAAATGTATTTGAGTAATTTCCATGCATATGACCATTCATTAGCTTACTGATTACACATGTATATTTAGGGAAAATGGCTACANGATAATCTAGACAATATTAAATTAAATTTAACCTACTCTAGTAAATAACAAACAAACATCTCACGAAAAGGGAAAAGTAATAACGTTCAATGGTACACCTTCAATCTTGATGATATTGCAGCTTTGGAAAACATCTAGGAAGCTTAGGAATCGTCTAGGTTTTAAGGGTTGTAAAAACGTACCCTAAGTGTGTGTAAAATTCTGCTTTAAAGATGAAAAATCCAAGCCCGTCTGTGTATGCGATGTATACACAAAAGGTGGTATACACCATATACTCCTCTTGTGCACTAGCCATGTCACTAATCTTTAGGTGTATATGGCATATAGAAGGAAAGTAGTATGCACCATATACTCTTCAACACTTAAAAAATTTCACTAGATCATTGAATGTGTACACTGTATAAAAGTTGGGTGTATTCTCTGCATGAAGTCCGTATTTATTCAATTTTAGCTCTATTCTCCGTCATTATCCGATCTTTTCTGCGAGAATTGCTCTATAGCTCCAAATTGATACTAAAATGCAAATTTATAACAATTCAGTACCAAATATCATATAAACACTATAAAATGAGCAATAGTTTTGGGATTCTGAGAGCAAAAACATGTTACTATTTGATTCTCTCAAATATTCCCCACTTAGACTTCTACTTGTCATTAAGTAGACTCCATATTTAAACTTGAAAAGAAATCTCCTAGATATAATCTAGAAAATATGAAATTAAATTTCACCTAATATAGTGAATCACAAAGCCATTTGAAAGGTAAGAATTAATGAAAATCTTTAGTGTATGTTTTGGCATAAATTCATATTTGGGGTTTTGATTAATTATCAATTTAAGGGATTATAGAAGTTTTTTATGATGATTCCAAGGGTGAATTGTGACAGTGTATAAAATAATAAATTTATGAAATAGCCATGTAACCAAAGAAAGTGAGAATTTAATGGGTGAATTATGATAGTGTATAAAATCATAAGTTTATGAAATAGCCATAGAATCAAAGAAAGTAAGAATTTAAGTAATGGAAATGATGGGTAATCAAAAGTTTATGTTTTACATAAAAGAATGATCTTGGTTCCATTTAAAAATGATTTTTTGTTAGTTTTAAGCAAGGTTATCAAGATCGCGATCCTACTTATGATCGTTTTTATCTCCGTAAGATTGGGATCATAAGATTCTACAAAAATATAAATTTTTTAGATTGAGGTGAATATAGATGAAAATTTCAAAGTTTAAACATTGTAATAACATAAACAATGCAATACATGCAAGTACTTAATATTTTAGTCGTTTGATAAAAGATTTGTGTAGAAAAGAAATACAACACGAGTAAAGATGGGTCATGTATAAAGGTAAAATTTTGTCAAAATTTAGGAAGATGGATTAATTTCTGGAAAAAAATTTGTTTAATAATAAGAATTAGGCTTTATTATAGGATCAGGATCGATAGCGATCCTACGATCTTACTAGCTATCTTATGATCTTGCTAGTTTTAACGTGATGAATTAGTGTGGTGAATGACCATACATATGTGTGTCATGATTATAGGTTCAAAGAGTTAGTCAAGGGCTTTCGGGAATCATCCTAGTACGATAAGGTGAGTAACGAAATAGAGGCGAAGCTTAAGCATCGGGAGTTAAACATCTGTATCTCATGTTCCTAATAATTATGTTATATTATTTGAAAATTTATGTTGAATGCTTATACCGATTCTTGAGGTCATGACTCTAAATTTTATGTTGACCCGCGTGGTCACATGTTACCCATAGTGATTTGTGCTAATGATAGCACACCATAGTGATTTGTGCTAATGATAACACCCATAGTGATTTGTTCTAATGATAGCACCTCATAGTGTATCATGCTCGTGATAGCACCTATAGCAAATTGTACTCGTGGAGGCACTCCATAGTTATTTTGCTCGTGAAAGCACCCCATAGTCGAAATGTGCTTGAATAGCACCACATAGTCAACTGGTTCTTGTAAAACACCCACAGATGATATGTGTTTGTAAAGGACCCATAACTCAAAGTGAATTCATAGTTCGTGATTTGTGTTTATGATGTATACATAGATCATATGATAAAGTATGGATATCGTACATGTCATGCGATAATCTTTTATACCTTCGTGTACTCACGAAGCATTTAGCTTATGTTGCTTTTATGACATGTTTTATAGGTGAGCCAAGCGATGTGCTAAAGGTCAAGGGGAAGGGTCCAATGGGTTACCTAGTGGTGATGCTCACATTGGTAACGAGCCTTCTTTTACCTTTTCTCGATACCATTAAATTCGCCCATATGTCTTTTGAAGTAAAATGAAATGAGTTTTGGAAATGTTTAATGTGATGTGTCAAACTTGTTATAGTAGTGCAAGAAATGGAGTGTTTGAATAAGCTTAAAAATACACGCTTTTTGTTGTATTGTATTTAAAAGAAGCTATAGTGTATGAAACTGTAATTGTAGTAATGGTCTTAAGTTTATGATGTATATTAAGTTTATGTTCAGTTTCATGTTTCAGAAACATGTCAAAGTGCAGATTTTGAAAAGTGTTGGTTTGGGTTACAGTAGCTCTATACGGTATATAGGACAAATTCCTATACGACGTATAGGAATTTTTCCTATACGCTGTATAGGACTTCCGATCTTAAAAAAAATAAAAAAAATAAAAAAAATGGGGTGTTTCATTTGTCTACTATAGTGCATGTGATATCTTGAAAGAAAACTTCAAATGGCGTATTACTAAACCCGTTGACATGTATGAACGATTGATGATGTTGAAGAACCGAAGGAGTTATTTCAAGATGATCCACAATCACATCCTCCCGAAAAGACAAGCACGTCTAAGGTAAAAAATCGGCATCAACAACAACGGCGTGATCCTCGTCAACTAGTGAAGCTTTCAAGGAGATGATGGTCCAAGAGGAATTGCGACAAGATCGTTTGAAGAAAGACGGCCTCCTCGCGACCAAAAAATGAAGTTGAATTTTCTTGTTATTAGCACCGTGGGAATATCCGAAGAAGATGTGGAGTTGATCAACAAATTGAAAGAAGAGATCCGAGCAAAACATCAATCCCACCTTATATTGTTTGTTTTATGTATTTGCCGTATCATAGATAATCATCATTGTGACTCGTATTTTTAATATGTCATATTTGAATCTAATTAAGTTGATGAAATGTTTTAAGTATTAAAGACAATGAAAAAGAAAAATAAAAAATACTCCGTAATACCCGGTGGCGCCTATAACATGTTATAATTAAGGAGAGTACTTCAAAATTTGTGTTATAAAATAAAAATTAATGTGACGAGACTTATAACCCACGCTAATAACCTTTTGGCACCTAGCTCCTAAAACATCAATTTTCTAAACTCATAAATAATACAAACCCTGTAATTAATTACTAGAGTTTGATGTTAAAGGTTGTTTGGAAGGCCGCCAAAATGGTCCAGACCATAGAAGCTAATTAGTATGTGGATAACTACACTCTACTAATTCTCATGACAAGAGGGATCGAAGAGGACCCATGCAACTTGGCTACTTCGCCGCCCTAATGCTTATTTCATTTATTAGTTTTTGTCTCTTATTATTACATGGTGAGAAATGATATATGGACCTAATTATAAACCTAATTGTGGACCTAAAACTATGTGGCATCATCCTGATGGGTTGTAAAATAAGTGGGTCCCTGTCTGCAACCATCAGGATGATGCCACGTGTCTTTAGGTCCACAATTAGGTCTACAATTAGGTCTATGTATCAATTCTCTTACATGGTTTAACTGTTTTTATGATATTTAGCAGATGACGAGGTGTGCTCCTCTTGTCATTCTTGCATGTTCTTATGACATGTACAATTTGAGCACGTATGATATCGGTATTTGAAAGAAAAACCAAAAGTTATCCATGAATAGAACAAAAGTATACTCTTTTCGTGTTAAAATAATTGTTTACTGATATATATATATATATATATATATATATATATATATATATATATATATATATATATATATATATATATATATATATATATATATATATATAT
>LBNU01024544.1:52220-86594 GCA_014162995.1 Artemisia annua | reverse complement strand
TGATATTAAGTTTTTTTATAAATATCAAAGTAACTTTTTAAGTAAATATCGTTAATATCACAGTAGAACTCATAATATTGTTAATATCGTAGTAGGACTCATAATCACAAAAACAAAAAAGTGCTCAGAAAAATCTGAAAAAATAAAAAAAATGAAAAAAGACAACAATAGTAAGGAGCCCTCAAAAGGAAAAAAATTAAAAAAATCATTTGCATGGTCAATTGGTACCGCGATAATAGCGCGTGTGTGATGTGTGTGTGATTAGATCTAGATCAGATCTGGATGGACGGTCCAGATCTGTCCGTACGTCCGCACTAAAATCCAAAATCCGCACGTGATCCTCACTATATATATATATATATATATATATATATATATATATATATATATATATATATATATATATATATATATTTATTATTGTTTCCTCTTTCTTACGTTTTACAAAATAATAACTTTACCCTTAATGAATTATTCACTTCTTGCTTGAAAAGGTATAATGACAATTTTAAGTAAGTGTAATAGTAATCTTGATCAAATTTTCTCATCTAACTTTAATAGTAGACAATTAACTGAAGACAATTCGAAATGAAAATATGAAAGAATAATATTAGAACAAAAGGAGTAGTTGAATAATTCTTTAATCCTAAAAATATTTTAGTGAAGACTAGATTTCTCAGTTGACTATTCTTTAATTATTGAGAAAGTTTTGACTTCCTTCAACAAACTTAAATCACCCACCGCAGGAAATTGTCCTCAGTGACATAAAAAAGTGTCACTACCGAACTGTGTCTAGTAAAAAAGTGTCATATAACTTCTTTTGTCTTTATTATACAATTTTCTCATTAAAAATGGTCAATACCACCCAATACAATGGCTTTCTTATCTACATTTTTCGTAAGTGCTACTAAAACTCGGATTTAGTGACTGTTTTTATTAACAGTTTGTTCTTTTTTGTTTGCCTACGTAGAAAACATGCATGTTACGGTGAAATTCTTTTGGTCTTTTGGAAAATAAAAAAGGTAAAGAGTGTATGAATTGTGTAACTCAAATCAACCCACGCCACTAATATCTCACTCTTTTTAAACCTAAAATCTACATTTTATAAACTAAAATAACTTGTAATAAGACTATAAACAAGTCTTGAGTTCGTTGAATTGCTGACTTTATGTAATGTGCATGGACCGTTACAACTTGAAATTGTACCACCGTCTTCATACGCCTCATGCATTGAAAAAAACAGAACAAGACGATTTGTCTAGACCTTCGTAGAAACAACAAAACATTACATGCCAGTCACAAGTCAACTGCGCAACTCCATAATATACGGGTTTTTTTCTTCAAAAGGTCAATATCCATCTATTTTCAGTTTTTCCAAACATGGCACAAGTTTCTACACTTTCGAATTATAAGCTTTTCCATTATCTTAGAAAGAGAACTTATAGAAAATTAATCCTCTTATTTTCACGGATGTTCATCTACACTGACTCCGAACTATCCAAAAGATACTCGCCCTGAAATTAGTCGGCTCGGAAATATCGAGTTGAAAATCCATGTAAAAATAATAAATAAATATATAAAAATCTTATTCACATACATAAATACGACGTAAATCTTAATACCTCACACGTCACAAGCGAGCTTTATTTAATTTGTACCTACGATCAGTTCAATTATATTAGTATGTTAGAATCAACAATCATTTAATTTGTACCTACGTTCGGAATGTCAACACTTGCTAATCATGCCTACAAATGTATCTAATGATTTAATTGATTGATTTTAAAAAATGATAGGTGTGAATTTAGAGAGAAAAAGTATAAACATAATTATACAAGTGATTTATGCATTAGACATGTATTTAGGCATGTTTTTTATGTCTAAATAACGCTACTCTACATACAAATATCTTAATATAAAATTCAAAGTTCAAATGCATGAGATAGATCGAGAGGGCATGTGCACCTGACCCGTTTGACATTAACGTCTTTGTACGTTCCTAATGAGACACGGTTTGGCTTTTTCATAACAAACTTGTATATGAAAACTTACATCATTACATGTATTCGGACCTCCATTGACATCTCATACGTGTATGTTTCTTTACCTATACAATGTTTCACATCAGACCTTTGATGTGAGGGCACTTACATTTATGCATTAACTTCGTACATAGACTACGCTTTTCAAAGGTGAAAACCTCGTTGCCTCGTTGGTTATATGTATTATTTTACAACTATATATAAAATACGTAAAAACATTATAAACGCTAACAATAAATCCTAATGGACCTAACCCAAAACTCGGGCTTGGCCAATATCTATCATTTAATACTCTATAGCAGTCCCAATGGCAAAATCACGAAAGCTTGGAGTAGAAAAAAAAATAAAAAAAAAAATTATTGCAATAAAAACAATAATTTTCATCCGAGAGCTAATGGAAGCAATTATTCAAGCATTAGCAAAAGGAAATAAAAGCAGTAACAAAATCAAATAACAAATTTGTTGATAAAGACACCAACAGAAAACAGAGATTAATATGCATCATGTGGCAACAACAACAAAATTAAAGAAAAAAAAGCAGCAAAAGCAAAGTGTAGCCTTTTTTTGGTAGTTGACTTCCGGTGACGTGTGACGGTGCGTTCGACTTTTGACGAAGGTCATCTTGATTGGGTTTTGTGCAGAATTGAAAAACAAAGAGAACGACGCTAACCACGCCAGTTAACACCAAATGGTCTGAAGTTGTGACCATAACGGTACACGTGTGATGTTTTGGCGAAAAATTGTAAAGGTTTTTCTTTCCTGGGAGGGATAGAGGGTGGCTAGTATTTGACGGTGGCATGTAGGCAGCGGCTCATAACGGCCGACTAGGTCTCGAGATCAGACCAACTCCGATATCATGTCGAATGATTAAAACCCTTTTGGTTTAGCTTTAACATTGATCACGATATGAAGATTACAAGAATTATTGATAAACCCTAATCTTAATGAACCACAAACCTCGAGCATCGGCCATATCTATCAGCTAAAATATGCACCGTTAGGTGTGCAAACTCAATATAACAACGATTTAAAAGTCTGGTTCACTTTTATAGTCATTTTATTTTATAATGAATCACTAGTTAAAGTTATATGCTAGGAATTGTGAGATTATTGGATGTAATGATCTTGAACTTATGGTTAGGGTCAATGGTGATAAGGACGATGTTCTTTTGGTTAGACCTCCGTTTAGCGATATTAACATTTCCTGGCCGATATGTCTTGTATTGAAAGAATATCGGTAAAAGTCGTGTGTCTTGATTAAAAAGGTCGGCGGTTTCAAAGATGACATCATTAACTATAGTTAAAGGGGTGGCTCATGGTGGCCGGTTTGGCTTTTGTGGAATGGTTAAGTGTACAAGTCAATCCATACATTCGTAAAAAGTTGAGTAATTTTTAAGTTAATATATAAGTTTAATGGATTAAGAGGTCTATGATCAAATATATACAACCCCAGTTAAATTTATATGTCGGGTTTGTTGGGACCAATGTATTAAAATCCTGGTTGGCCCGGCCAGTTCAACCGGTTGAACCAGCTCGAAGACTGGTCCGGATGTGATTGGGGTTTTGCTTGTTTGAGAATCGGATTAAACCACCGGTTTTTTGTTGACTCGGTTTGATAAACCCGACCGGGCTATACCTTTGTATCAAAATAATCTAACAAAACTTTTTGTTTTTCCATCAATTTTTCTAAGTTTAATTGACATTAAATTAGAGTTACACAATATCTTAGAAACATCAAGTAATATAGTTTTAATTAGGGGTGGAAACGAGCCGAGCCGCTCGTGAAAAGCTCGGGATCGGATCGGTAAAAAACTCGAACGAGCCGAGCCTAAACGAGCTCGAGCCCGAGCTCGAGCCTAAGTTTAGGCTCATTTAATAATCGAGCTCGAGCTCGAGCCCTATACAAAAAGCTCGAGTAGGCTCGCGAGCCTAAACGAGCCCTTGAAATATATACGTATATATATTTCCTATACGTATAAACGAGCTTAAAAGTAGTAAACGATCTCGAGCATTATGTAATAAACGAGCCAAGCTCCATTTAAACTTTGTTTTCTTTAAAACATAATATAAATTAGTCGAGCCCGAGCCGAGTTCGAGCTTGTGAAATTTTTCAGGAGCCGAGCTCGAGCTCTAAATATAAGGCTCGAAACGAGCTCGAGCCCGAGCTCGAGCCTTATATATATAAACGAGCCGAGCTCGAGCTCTGGTAGGCTCGGGCTCGGCTAAGCTCGTTTTCACCCCTAGTTTTAATATAGACAGTTATAACTTAGACTCATAAGATGATTGTTGTTGCAAATCTTTGCCATAGTATTATACATAGAACTTAAAAAAACAAAGCTTATCAGTATAGTCTCAATCTTTTTACTACTTCAATAAAATGTAGAAATAAAGTTCAATAAATCATTGGATCATGCAACATTACATATTAAATATAAAATAAAAATGTGTATATACATATGTATAGAAACGGTTTGACCCGGCGGTTCAACCGGTTGAACTGGTGACCCGATAAACTTTCGACTAAACCGGGTCAATAGGAAACCGGATTTTAAAACATTGTTTGGGACTCAGTGTTATATGAAAATCAACATGCACTACAACATACATGTGTGATTTTCCTAGCATTTTTGCGGCTTCTCCAAAACTTTGTGATATAAAAAATTGATCGATCTTGGAAAATGAAAGGTTTGTAATTTGGTCCATCGTGCGGTTTTTCAATCACAAACACCATATTAAAATCACAAACAAACTTATCGTCTAAACTATTGTGAGTGGAATGGTTAAGTGTACAAGTCAATCCATACATTCGTAAAAAGCTGAGTAATTTTTAAGTTAATATATAAGTTTAATGGATTAAGAGGTCTATGATCAAATATATACAACCCCGGTTAAATTTATATGTCGGATTTGTTGGGACCAATGTATTAAAATCCTGGTTGATCCGACCAGTTCAACCAGTTGAACCGGCTCGAAGACTGGGCCGGATGTGATCGGGGTTTTGCTTGTTTGAGAATCGGATTAAACCACCGGTTTTTTGTTGACTCGGTTTGATAAACCCGACCGGGCTATACCTTTGTATCAAAATAGTCTAACAAAACTTTTTGTTTTTCCATCAATCTTTCTAAGTTTAATTGACAAATTAAAGTAATGAGTACTAATGTTTATTGCATTTTGTTAAACATTAAATTAGAGTTACACAATATCTTAGAAACATCAAGTAATATAGTTTTAAGGGAATATATTAGCTACAATTGCATTGTAGCCAATTCCCTACAATTTGTGCTACAAATTGTGGGTCCCTGAATCCTTCTGTGGGTCCCTGATTCATTTTATTATGTATTTTGATGGGGTATTGTAGCAAATTGGCTACAATAATTGTAGCCAAACTATCTCCTAGTTTTAATATAGACAGTTATAACTTAGACTCATAAGATGATTGTTGTTGCAAATCTTTGCCATAGTATTATACATAGAACTTAAAAAAACAAAGCTTATCAGTATAGTCTCAATCTTTTTACTGTTTCAATCAAATGTAGAAATAAAGTTAAATAAATCATTGGATCATGCAACATTATATATTAAATATAAAATAAAAATGTATATATACATATGTATAGAACCGGTTTGACCCGGCGGTTCAACCGGTTGAACTGGTGACCCGATAAACTTTCGACTAAATCGGGTCAATAGGAAAAAAGGATTTTAAAACATTGGTTGGGACTCAGTGTTATATGAAAATCAACATGCACTACAACATACATGTGTGATTTTCCTAGCATTTTTGCGGCTTCTCCAAAACTTTGTGATATAAAAAATTGCTTGATCTTGGAAAATGAAAGGTTTGTAATTTGGTCCATCGTGCGGTTTTTCAATCACAAACACCATATTAAAATCACAAACAAACTTATCGTCTAAACTATTGTACCAAATATTGAATAAATACTTTGAATTTGTTGCGATTCTCTGTATATTAGTGTCATATTACGTTGTCAAATATTATGTTCAAGACACATTATCTTTAATAATATGAGAGATATATCTATCTACTTTTTTATACACGGAAACATGTTTTAGAAGAAAAAAACAAGAAAAACACACTTGTGGTTATAATGAATGTCACGGACTTCACTTGACTATTGCAGACTCACTCACAAACAAATAAAAAAGTAGAGACTCCACAACAAAATTCCACACACCGTTGTTACAGCTTTTCCCCATGTTTATTGCTTCTTTATTTGTTTTACAAAATATTTGCAGATAGCTAAAAACTAATAAGATGCCAGCTTGTGAAATACACTGAGACTAAAATGATTGTTTCGATCACCTGAATATAATAACTACTGCAACTCCAAATGTCAAATACTGAATCGAAACTCTTTAAATATAAACCAAATATGTCATGATAAAATATCTAAACATCTATTCATTTGATGAGTTTATGACATTTTATCCATTTGCGGAGCTCTTTATCAAATAACATATCACTCCTTATAGTTTCATTTACATTTCATCATTTAACTTATGGTAGGAAAAATAGTTAACAAAAAGTCAGGTAAATTTCATATTTCTTCAATTAAACATCACCTAGAGTGTCATAAATTAAATTATCTATATACTCGCCTTTACTGATCATAAGCTCTTAGAAGTGATATAAAAATAACAAAGAAAGCAGTATAAAATTAATAGTGCTAACTTGGCATAGTAGTAACAAATCTACCTTATGTGTACACATCCTAAGTTCAATTGTTGGTAAAGGCAATTGTTCTTTAACAAAAACCCACCCCATTTCCAAAATCTACTTCCACCCTAAGTGTAATCTATGGACCAAAGCATATTTTATGTATAGTTAACACTTTAACTTAATAAGGTTTTTATATTTTGTTTTCTTATAATTTTTTGATAGCTTTATTTTTATGTAATGATAATATATAACTATCATATAATACATATCTATTTAATTAGTTAGCTTTTTTTATTTGACAATGGAAAAATTATAATAAATTTTTAAAAAGTTTGCCTTTCGTATTGTAATTCTTTACTTTTTGATATAACTAGAAAATCAATAACTTTAGCTTGATTAAGCTTAACTCAATTCACGTCGAGATTAAAATCGATACTGTGAACAATAACATGCAATAACAATAATTGTAATAATAACATAGCAACATTATTGGTAGTAATTTTAACAAGCGAAATGCTAGACCCACATAAGAAATCCACACAAAAAATCTACACATTGATATGTCAGCAGATGATTGGTGGATTTTCTGACAGTTTCTCTCTCTTCTTTCTGATTATACCAATCATCCGCTGACACATCAGCGTGTTGATTTTTTGTATGGATTTCTTATGTGGGTCTAGCATTTCTCTTTTAACAAATTGAAATAATGTCGTGAAAATTATAAGGTTTAAGAAAAGGTACTTATACTTATGCCGATGTTTGAAGCCCTATATTTTTCAGAGTGGTAAGATTTGTGTAGTTTGAACTTACTGCTATAGAAAATCAAACCAGAGGGCTTTGCCTTCTCTTTTCAGAAGGTTGACGTGATCACTCAAGGTTGTTTGCACTTATTATAAATTGAACTTGAGATCTTACACAAAAATGTGTGATAGTTAAAAGTCTTTTTACTAATACGCTACCGTGAGTGGCTATATCCAAACATTTTAAATATCATATCGAAAAAATATAAAGTTTCTTCCCTGAAACAATAAGGTCTAATATAAATTGTTAGATAGNTTTTATAAATTTTTTATAAACTTTTTTATAAATTTTTTATAAACTTTTTTTTATAAATTTTATTTATAAACTTTTTTTATAAAAATTTTTATAAACTTTTTTTATAAATTTTTTATAGACTTTATTTATAGACTTTTTTATAAACTTTTTTTATAAACTTTTTTTTATAAATTTTTTATAATCTTTTTTATAAACTTTTTTTATAAATTTTTTATTAGTTTTTTATAAACTTTTTATATAAATCTTTTATAAACTTTTAAATAGAATATTTATGAAATTTATATTAAAAAATAAAAAAATATATTTATAAATTTCTGTCAACCAAACATGCGAAGATATTTAAAATTCTGGAATTCCAAATTCTCAAGAGTTTAAATTTTCTAGAATTTAAAATTCCGAAATTTCAAATTCTCCAACCAAACGCCACCTAAGTGTAATCTATGGACCAAAGCATATTGTATGTATAGTTAACACTTTAACTTAATAAGGTTTTTATATTTTGTTTTCTTATAATTTTTTGATAGCTTTATTTTTATGTAATGATAATATATAACTGTCATATAATACATATCTATTTAATTAGTTAGCTTTTTTTATTTGACAATGGAAAAATTATAATAAATTTTTAAAAAGTTTGCCTTTCTTATTGTAATTCTTTACTTTTTGATATAACTAGAAAATCAATAACTTTAGCTTGATTAAGCTTAACTCAATTCACGTCGAGATTAAAATCGATATTGTGTGCAATAACATGCAATAACAATAATTGTAATAATAACATAGCAACATTATTGGTAGTAATTTTAACAAGCGAAATGCTAGACCCACGTAAGAAATCCACACAAAAAATCCGCACATTGATATGTCAGCAGATGATTGGTGGATTTTCTGGCAGTTTCTCTCTCTTCTTTCTGATTATACCAATCATCCGCTGACACATCAGCGTGTGGATTTTTTGTATGAATTTCTTATGTGGGTCTAGCATTTCTCTTTTAACAAATTAAAATAATGTCGTGAAAATTATAAGGTTTAAGAAAAGGTACTTATACTTATGCCGATGTTTGAAGCCCTATATTTTTCAGAGTGGTAAGATTTGTGTGTTGTCTTGAAAAAAACATCGCAATTAGAATTGTCCGATTAAAAAGGTTTTGTTAAACTCACGTTGCAACGCTCGGGTTACACCTAACTTGTTTCAAACATGCTATGAAATTATTGTATTTTATGTAATATTATTTTTTTCTTTGGATAACCATGGTTTCTGACCTTTTGACAGACTAATCCATATAGTTTGAACTCACTGCTACAGAAAATCAAACTAGAGGGCTTTGCCTTCTCTTTTCAGAAGGTTGACGTGATCACTCAAGATTGTTTGCACTTAGTATAAATTGAACTTGAGATCTCACACAAAAATGTGTGATAGTTTAAAGCCTTTTTACTAATAGGCTACCGTGAGTGGCTATGTCCAAACATTTATGATATCATATCGAAAAACTATAAAGTTTCTCCCCTGAAACAATAAGGTCTAATATAAATTGTTAGAGTAACTAAATCGAAAAAGATCAAAATAAATGGAAGAATAAAGAAAGGTCCAACCCACCGCTAACGGGTAGTGTCCACCCTGTTGTTGATGATCTCTTATTTGAGATGTCATTTTCTATCTTAAACCACCTCTACATGTAGCCCCACAAAAACCTATGTCGATCTTTCTATTAACCACCTTTCACCCCAAAGGGTGTCAACCTTTTCTGGTGCTAGATATCTTTTCTCCTTTCCTTTTTTTAATAATCTGTGTTAATACAACACAATATGCGTAGTGAACGCGGATGTTTTAAGTAGAAAACTAAGTGGTTTATAGGCTGCTGATCGAAGCTAGAGAATATATCAAATGGTAAAATGTCAAATGAGTGGTGATACAACCACAAAACAACTTTCACAAAGAAACCCACAAAAGAGGTGACACTTCATCATTGGTGTAATTTTTTATAACTTCTCTCTCTTTCCATTTATAAGCAAATAATGAAGTGCCATCTCCTTTTGTGAGACTTCTTTGTGAAAGTTGTTTTGTGATTGTATCACCACTCATGTCAAATATGTAACCTTTAGGTCATAAATTCAAATATTTGCATCACATACTTTCAAGCCTTGTTAATATATATACATTGAATTGCTCTTGGGCTAATTCGGTGCCTTGATCTTCATCTAAGATTTGAATAAAAGATACTCTAAGTGGAAACAAAGTCAATTAAATAGAAATCGAGCCAACACACATTAGGGTTTTTTCTCTCCCCTTGGGAGAGAAAAGGCGATTCCGGCCGCCATGAAATCCCTAACCATTCATTCCATATAAATCGATTCCTCTTGTTCATTACTCCTAGATCTATCATCTATGATCGTTCTTAGGGGCTTAAACAATTGCGTTTTGAGTTTTCTTGAGGATTTTATGGGACTACGGTCCGAATGCTTTGTCTATTAACACCCTCTTTATCTTGTGACTGATTTGTTTGGTGGGACGGCACGTCTTGCTGCTATTGGAAACCTATCACTTTTTGTTTTAGGGATTTGGATTGATTTCTGTTTGATTAATTTATCCAATCATGTTTTCGAATCTTGTTTCTTACAGATTCGATTGGAGGCGTGGCTTATTTCAGCCACTTTTATTACCAAGATCCTTATTGCTGTTAGAGTTTCATGCGTATTAGCCCTAGATCGTTATGATTTAGGGTTTCGATCGTTTGTTTTACCATAGATCTATTGCATCGACTGGATTGGTTCGTGAGTTGCTTGAGGGGTGAGGTCTGATCATGCATAATCTAGGCCCTGGTTGGTCTTGTGCATGTGTTTGGATGTATGGAATGCATACTGCAAATCTCCTACAGGTATTGACTATTTGTTCGTCTTTATGTAAGTTAGCCGCGAAGGCTATTTTGAATTGGCTTCAATGTCGGATTTCAGACTCAAGTGAACCGGAGCAATTGTTTGGCCTATTCATACCAGCTATAGGGATGGAGTGGCTATCCGGTTGGTGAGTTCCTGGCTTGCTATTGGCTGTCTAGAAAGTTGGTTATTGCTTCTTTCTTTGTTAGTAATAAGAATGGTTGTATCATTCTTTATTAGTAGTTTGGTTAGTAGCTTGTTGTAAGCTTGTGCATGAGTTTGGTTTTTCATTCTTATGCCATTTGGTTCGTTGCACTATGGTGCACTCTTATTTCCCATGTGACGGGCTGGGTTGTAGGACTTCACCTACACCTTTTGTACTTTAACGATTTATGGTGTAATACATTTACCGGGGAAACCCTTTACCCAAAAAAAAGTCCATTAATGGAAATAAGCATTCATAGAGTCATCTTCAAATTAAGTTCTTCAAAGTCTAAAGAAAGACTCGATAATCATGAGGCGGAACTCAGTAAGTGAAGTTCCTGAACCAAAAAGAAGATGATGAAGTCAGTGAGTGATGACAATAACTTACTGATTCCCTGAAGATCTCCTCAAACAAACAAGACATACTGAGCTTAGATATTTAAGAAAGATATCCAAGTCACTGAAATATAAAGGCAGGAACTTTCTTGAAAAGTTAAGTGTAAAACACTTATCAAAAAGTCAAGATGATATAAGTGTTTGTATAAAAAGGACAAACAATTGCAACATTGTTCCTTAAAGTATGGTTAGACGTGTTCCAAGAATAAAAGCATTTAATGTAAGTGTACTACATAGTTAAAAGCTTGACACGTCGCTATTACCCCACAGGTATCTACCTCGATCTTTTCCTATAAAAGATAATATTGTAAAGGAGTAAATGCTTATCTCTTGCAATAAAAGTGATACACTTTCAAGATAACATTTACTCCTCCAAATAGAATTATAGTCCATAAGCATTCAGTTGGTTTAAGTTGGTTTAAGCATAATTGTTACTTAAATATTAACTTTTGTTTATGTTTAAGTTTAGTGAGGATCACCAAATATTGTCATTCCACAAACAATCTTAAGTAAATTCATTGATTCACTTCAATTAAACATTTAAATGTTAAAAATATCTTTGTGTTTACTTATTCGTTTATTTATCTTATTGAAGTTTAATCTTACATTATTAGGATATGAAAGATGGTTATTTTAACTTAGTTACAAAATTATAATCAACTAAAAGGGAACAAAAGGTGGTATAAGAGCGGTTTGATTTATAAAACTCTTTTATAAACTATTCTAAAAGTTTTTCAAATGAATATACTATCATGTCTGACGATGTACCCCAACTTGTAGATCCAAAGGGAGATAGTTTTTCATCTACTGCCCCTAAACTGAAAGTTGGAAAGTTTACAATATGAAAAAAGAGAATGTTGTGTTATCTTGTTGGCATGGAACCATATCTCATCATATGTCTTGAGGTAGGTCCATACAAGTCCATGACAATAGAATGACTTAATAAACCTGAGGCCCAATGGTCTAATGATGAGAGGAGGACGGTTAAACAAGACCAACGCCTTAAGAGTATGATTATATCATGTCTATTAGATGATATAATGAAATCAGTTATTGGTCGTCCTACAACCAAACAAGTATGGGTTGACTTGATTTATAACCTTAAAGGTCCTAAAGATATTAAATAAAATAGGGTTATGGACCTAAAACTTGAATATAATGCTTTTAAATCTAAGGATAGTGAAAGTCTCTCTCAAAACTATACAAGATAGCCCTCATGAATGAACTTAAGAATGATGATGTCCCTCTTTCAAGTCATGAAATCAATATAGGATTTGTAAATAGCCTTCCACAAAAGTGGCTCAACTTAACCATGGGTTACGAAATGCCAATCATGTTAAGAATCTTAACTTAGCTGATCTTTATGGAAGATATGTTTATAAAAAAAAATCATATGGATAAAATGTATCTTGAAACTAAGAAAACCCTTATCTCATCACCTATATCAACTGCTTTGTTTTCTAATGTTGTTATTTAGGACTTTCAAGACAACTTAGATGATGAAAGAAGCAGTCAGGATTATATGAATAACCTAAACAAAGAATTTTATGAAATGGATTTACTAGCCAACTATAGAAGATTTATAAAAAGAAACTAATTTAAGTTCAATGTAATAAAATCTTTTGAGAAATCCGAATGCTTTAAATGTGGTAAAACTAGTCATTTAGCTAAAGATTGTCTATCAAAATCATCCTCACCTTCATATCAATCCTCAAACACCTCAAGGTTCCAATCCAACTCATCATCTTAGCCCAAACCTTTCAAAAAGATAAAAATGAACCCAAAATTCAAAAGGTTTATGTAGCTAAGTATAAGAAAGCAAAAGCCAAAAATTGCTCTTCTTAAAGCCATTGCATCAAAATCACAACCCTCACGATCCAAAATCAAGGGTCTAGTGGTTATATATATGACTGAGATGGAGAAGAAATCTCTTCTGATAATGATGAAATGGTGGAGCTCAAGTATCGATTACACTTGTTGATGATGAAAAGTTGGATGTTGGAAAGAAGAATGCAAGAAATGGTCAATAAGTAGACATCGCCATGAGAAAGGTAAACATTCTCTTATCAATGGATGATAATGGTGATTGGAAAACTTATCTTCATTATATCAATGTTCACCTTAAGTTTGTTAAAGAGCAAATGGTGAACTCATTTTCTAAATATAGAAAACTTCCCTTAAAATTGAATGCGTGGTTTTCACCCACCTGGAGGATTTTAATGACTCATATTATTCAAAGTCTAGGTGGTAACAAAAGCTCTAGTAAATAATTTAATTCAAGTCAATAGATGATAGCCTGTGGTCTCATCACTAGGAACCCAATCAGCATAGGGAGAATCATATTTGAGACTTAGTATCTAAACTATCATTAGGGACGACACTCCTGAAAACAATGGCCAATCCTAGGTTTGTATCCCTGGTGATAGAGAAGTTACTCGATGAAGAGTACAACACTAACTTAAGGGAAGGAATAACTCCCTTTGTCCTAAGTAAGTCAAACTACTCCAAAATTGTCCTTGAAAATGAAGTTGCTTTTACTAAATACATGTATGGTGCATTTGAGCTGGCCTCTCAGTCCCCAGATGTATCTCCGGATACCGCTCCTAAAAAGGTAAAGAAAGTATCTAAGTCCGAGACACTTTCTGAATCTTCTCAGGAAGGAGCATAATTTGATAAAAAAAGTCATGACAAAGAAAAATACATCTTTTTCTATCCAGCGTAACCCTCTCAAGCCAAGGTACAAAAAATAAAGAAACAAACCACCATTTCTATCCCAAAAAAGACTGCTAATGAATCAAAAGGCCTAAGAAATGTAGAGTCCTAACAGGCCAAGGACATTAGGTACCACACCAGCCGCATGTTGCTTTCTCTGAAGATTCAGGCAGTAAAAAAGAGGCACTACAAGAAGCCTTAACGAAAGCTTGTGTAGGAAGTGGAGATGAAGAGAAGGAAAACCCCCAATCCACTAGAGAGTCTTTGACAAAATCCACACCCTCCTTTCAATATGAGTCTCACACGGTGGGGCGATGGTTCAAGGTTTCCTAAGCCCGAAACTAACCTACCAGTTCCTGACCTGGTCCATGACAAACAACAGTATAGGCCTGCGAGTCACACGTTTAGGAATATGAAATTCACTTAGGGTCCTTTATCATAACGATCAAAAGATCCCAAAGAAAGCACTAGTTCATCACAAACTTTGCCCGGGGGACACCAAAAAGATCCCAAGGATTCAGTGAACTCTCCTCATTGATGAGGCCACAAAACAATCCCACTGACAATTGGTGAAATGCAGGGAATTATAGATTATGATGACGATAATGCCCAGGATTACACTCTACCTAATGAGGCGGATGAGATTACTCTTAGTGAGGAGGAAATGATGGATGTTGACGAACTTGACTAGTGTCCTTATATCCCTGAAGAAGGAACTACCAAAGAACAAACTCATCGCCAAAGCTCTCAAGCTAAGTTTCCTTTTCTCTCAACACCTGAAATCTCAAATGATCTTGTAACTGAAAAGATTTTGGTCACATCTACAACTGATTGGCGATTATGTGATTGATCAAGTCTTGGATGATGTTGAAGAGTAACACTTTGAAATTCGGTGTGGGTATGTATAATTGAAGCACAACATTAAGAAGGGGTTCAAACATAACTGTCAAGACACTAAACGTGTTGAAAAGTCCCTGGATCCCTAACCTTGGTCACTGAGAAGCTACACAAGGAAATGGCTGAGTTCAAGGTTCTTGAAGTTCGTATCTCTATATTTGAGATTCGAAAATGTATCAACTCCCATGCTGAATCTTACATGTCCCTCGCATGGTCAACTAGAAAGAGGATGTCCAAAATTGAAACTTATCAGGCTCAAGTAGCTTTAGATATTACCAAAATTAAGAATTCCTTCACTAACATGTACAAATCTTTAGCCTAAGATATTAGCAAAATCAAGCCTTCCTTCATTGACATGTATAAATCTTTAGCCCTGGCAAAAGAGTGACAAAGATTTAGTCTAATCAAGCTCGTTGACTTCAGATGTATCTGAGATCAAACGTCAGTCACTGACATCCTACACCTACTTAAGGATGCATTCTCAACTGGTAGTACATCAGTCCCTGGTTCATCAGCCCCAGTAAGTGCTGAAAGGGAGAAGCTAGTTGAGACCACTACTACACCCATCCCTGAACATCAATTGGTCTCTCTATTTGTAGATAGTCCAAAGCCATCAGAGCCTGAACCCAACAACCAAGCGATGGTCATATATCAAAATCCCTCTCAACCCCTAAGGGGAAAAGAAAATGGAATATGCTAATGTTGAGTCCATCCCATCAGTTCGAATTACACCAACTAAAGTCATCCCTATATTCTCTTCTGTCCAACCAACAGAAGACACCAATGACAATAAGAAAATGTGTAGTTGAAGATAGTATGATCACAGAGCTTCAAGAAACTGAACTTCCATTACATGAACTCAATCTCTCCCAACCATCAACTTCGGCTCCTACATATCAAGCTGAATCTCTATAAGCTATTATCTTAATAACATATAAAACTTGAAGATGGTAGGATTATTCAAGTCACTAAAGAGAAAATTCAGAAAATCATATACGATTAAGAGAAAAGAAAAGTGAAGCTTCTTTAAGAGAATAAATTCTCAGGGTTGCAAATGAAAAAGGCTCAGTTATCGGCTCAAATCATCAAATTTGGCAAAGAATTCAAAGAACTTTAGCTTCAGGAACTAAATGCTGCTAAAGAAAGACAAAAGGCCAAGGCTAAGAAACGGATAAATCTCTAGAAAGATTGTAAAACAAAGATGGAGTATCTTAGGAAGCTTGAACCAATCACTGATATCAAAATTATTCCCAACACCAAACCAATAAGTGTAAGCATCATAAGATTCAATGGTGAATCCAACTTTGAACTTCTCACTAAATTCAAATGGAGATTATTTGGTGTTAAGGAATATAAAATGATGCTTGCCATACTGAAGAAGAAAAAGGGGCCAAATGCTGCTTAAATTGCTCAAATCACTTGGCAAAAGATTTGATGAACTCTGAGAACAAGAAAGGATTATAGTTATTGATATGAGAAAGCCTCTAAGTCTTCAAAATACTACCTAAATCTCTTCTATATAGAAAAAAAGGAAAATAACCGTAGAACCTAAATCTGAACAATACATTGCTGCATCCACTAAAAAAGAACTCTTCCTAAAGGAGTTCTATTTAGAGAAAACAAGTAATCGAATCTCCTAAACACGATATCTTTTTAACAGATGTATTTGGTTATCCTGCATTTCAGGGAGTCTATAGGCTGCATCTGGTGGATACCTCAACCCTTTTTCTTTACAAGATTAATCCATTATCAGAGAAGAACCCTGAAGCTCAAAGAATGGTAAAGCCGTTGGATCATAAAATTGAAAAGAGGGTGGATAGGCACGTCCTTCTCTAAAAGAAAGTAAAGCTGGAAATGATGGGACTTCCTGAAGAACAAGACTTGTTAGGGTCTTATGTAAGTTTCAATCTTTTGTTAGATGAAGTCTTTTGCATCATTTATAAGTTTATGCGTTACTCTATATTAATTCAGTTGTAAGAAGAAGTTTTTTCTCACTTACACAGAAAAAAACACTTGAACTATATTTGTATCCAAATAGGGGGATATTGTTGGGCCAATTTAGTGCCCACTGATTTTCATCTAAGATTTGAATAGAAAATACCCTAAGTGTGAACAAAGTCTCTGAATGGAAAGAAGTATTAAGGAAGTCGTCTTTAAAGTTCTTTAGAGTCTAAAAGACTCAACACTTCCCAGAGCGGAACTCAGTAAGTGAAGTCCCTGAACCAAAAAGAAGATAATGGAGTCGGTGAGTGATAACAATAACTTACTAACTCTTTGAAGATCTCCTCAAATAAACAAGACATCCTGAGCTTAGATATTTAAGAAAAACATCTAAGTCTGAAATATAAAGAGGAAAACTTTCTTGGGAAGATAACTGTAAAGCTGTTATCAAAAAGTCCAGATAGTACAAGAGTTGGTATGAAAAGGACAAACAGTTGTCAAAACTGTTCCATGAAGTGCGGTTGGATGTGTTCTAAAAAATAGAAACATTAAATGTAAGTGTACTACACAGTTAAAATAAAGACATTCAATGTAAGAGTACTACACAGTTAAAGATCTGATCAATCCAACACGTTAGCTTTTTTAACCAAAAGAAAATATTGTAATGAAAACATGTAAAATGGCTCCAGAAAAATTGTTGGAAAAGGGAGTGTTGGGTCAACTCATTGCTAAAATGGTCTCCAACTAGATATAAATTTCAATTATACTAAGTATTAAAATACTTGCTGATAATGTTCAAGTCTTAGACAACTTCAAGAAATCAAAAACAACTTGAAGATATACTTGCTAGATGATGTTGTATAAGCCTAGTAAGTATATGACTTGAACCAAAAGCTGAAGATAAAAGGATCACCACGGATCGGCACTGCCCTGATGATCATGTCAGCTCTCTGATCAACCTAACAAAGTTTAACTCAAAATATCATTAAGGTATATAGGCGGACTTTTTCAAGAAAAAATAAGCGGGAGAATATACATCCTTAAAAAAATTCAAGATAGGTACGAGTTGGTAATTCAATATATGAACAGTTGCCAACATTGATTAAAAAAAACATGGTCAGTTACTTTCTAAAAATAGAAACATTAAATGAAAGATGTAATTGTCCATTAAACACTTGGCACATTTCAACAACCCGCACGTGACATCCTCGCTTGTCTACCTATATAAAGAGAATGTTGGTTGCAGATAAGCTCGATTAGATCTCATTTAGATCGATGTTGATCTCATTTAAAATCAAAATTTTCTCTTATGTTTAAGAATTAATACGAAGAAATCGATTAATCAAATATTTTCCACAGGTAGTTCTGAAATTCAAAAACATTACATTGTGTTGGAACATTGTAAAACGTAAGTTGAAAAATTTTTCTGGCTAATTTCGTTAGTAATTTAGTTGGTAATACACATATATAACAACGGATGTAGCAACGTTGGTAAACTAATTTCACAATGCTAATTATAAGTTTTATGGTAATGATATAATTACAAAACTTGGAAAAAGAAAATAAAAATGAGTGCGTATGTATCTTTAAACTGTATAAAAGGAAAAAAGAAAGAAAAAAATAAGTATTCTTTTTACAATCTAGAAAATCCTAAGAATAAAAACAAATAATTTGTATATCCTAAGATTAACAATTATGTACCGAAGTGTAACAGTCTAAAATTTATCGTTTAACAATAATTAGGTTAACGCGGTTGAAGTACATGCATAACAATACTATGTATTAAAACTAAACCTTTTTCTACTAGTCTATTCTATTTTTGTACATATATGGGTTGAGCTCTTGTCCTTTTATAATAAATAAATAATATAAATACTAGTGAAATGAGATATTAGCATTATTATATATGGGCATTTATAAAAAGCCAGAAAGAGCAATCAGTAGTTTTATGACAGTAGGATGAACCAACAAGAAGAAGAGATGAGCAGCAGTAAGGTTAATAATAACAATAATAATAGGCAAGAAGACGACGACAACGGGGATGATCATCACGAAAATGACATGGTGATGCCAGGTTTTCGATTTCATCCAACAGAAGAAGAGCTTGTTGAATTCTACCTTCGCCGTAAGGTAGAGGGCAAAAGATTCAATGTTGAACTCATCACTTTTCTTGATCTTTATCGTTACGATCCTTGGGAACTTCCTGGTATACTTTCTTTACTTAAACCTACCTATATAATTTAGCTACCTACCCACCTTCATAAATCTTTTTATTCTTCTTCTTCTTCATCATCATCATCATATCTATTTATAATATAATCCTTATAAAATCAACTACTTTTCATTCGATTCTTTCTTTGATTTTACTTAAACGTTATTCGCCCTAGATTTTCGAGCTTATCATAAGTTGTGTGTATGTGGTTTTTCTTCATCATTTTTGTGGGTATTTCCTAATATCTATAGTGGATTCTAATTCTTTACGTGTTTTTTAACGGCGGTAATTTTATAAAACACAGCTTGCAAGGAGCTAGTGTAGAACAATACAAGAGAACATTACAGTAAGTTGGTGCAAGCCAATTTGATTCTTTACTATTTAAATGTTTAAATTACTTTTTGTAATTTGTTCTATCTAGCTCCTTGCTTGTTAATGATTTTCCGTTAAAGATGGTTATTGAACTTTGGAAATCTTTGGCTTTACGTTATCTTCATCATAGTCAGATTCAATATGATGAACTTTTGATTACATCAACTTCCATCTAACGACGATGGGGGTGCGTGTGGTTTTTCGTCAAAATTTTTATAGTTATTTTGATAATTCAGTAATTTGATTTTTATAAATTATGAGTTCATCATCTTCATAATCATAAATCTATGACCATCATTTTACCCAAAAAAATTCTATGACCATCATATATACTTTGTTAAATCTAATGAAGATGCAAACTCATGTGAGTGTTTTGTACTTTGTTTTTTTGTTTCATTTGACTTCCATTTTGTCAGCAACTTATCCGGAGTTGCGACATATATTAACATCATCAATATTTTCTAGCTTCATCTCCTACCGTTAAGACCATGCGTACGTGTTGTTGTTTCACCATTTATGTGGGGATTGTCGCTTCAATTGGTTATGGTTATCATGGTTAATTATCTGAAATTTCACAACTTTGTGTGTGGTGTGTACCTTGTTTTCTTACTACAGCATTCATTTCTACTTGAGTTCTATCATAATATATCCAAAGTATAATAGTAATCGCTTAACTCGATTATTCTACATCTTCCATTTTCTTGGGTTTTATTTGTTTTGTGTGTATCTAGAAACATACACATTTATTTGATCAATGAATATTATTTTTGGTCCTAAAATCCAATTTGTGGTACTTTTACACTCTTGATTCCTCTTTTAGATTTTGGTAATGATAATAATAAAATTAGGTATTAAACTTACGGATCTATAATTTGCTTTATGTTTTACATTTTATCATAGCATTGGCAGCAATTGGAGAGAAAGAATGGTTTTTCTATGTTCCAAGAGATAGGAAATACCGAAACGGGGATCGCCCAAATCGTGTGACAACTTCAGGTTATTGGAAAGCTACTGGAGCTGATAGAATGATCCGAACCGAAAATTTCAGATCCATTGGGTTAAAGAAAACCCTCGTTTTTTATTCTGGAAAAGCTCCCAAAGGCATTCGAACCAGTTGGATCATGAATGAATATCGTTTGCCTCAACATGAAACCGAAAGATTACAAAAGGTACTAATATCCCTTATACTCGAGTAACAATATGTGCTTCAAGATCTTGTAACCCTAAAAAATGTTCCACAAAAGAACCTCGGAAAACAATACACATACTAATCTAATTTGTTTCCCATCAAAACTACTCTAAGAAACATGTAACTAAATAAGTGGCATTGCTTATGAAAAAATGCTTAATTCATTTTGATAGAAGATATAAATTTAGATAGCATGTAATCAAAGGTGTTTTGTTTTTTCATAACCGCTAAACTTAAATGAAACTCAAAGCTATAGGATGTAACAACATTGTTAAAAGTATTTCATAGCTTCTCACTAGTTTAATATAATACCACCATTAAAAAGAAATATGCAGCTTCAATAAGCAATCCCAAACACCGCAAAATCAATTCAAGATTTCTAATATAAGCTTCGAACTTATTTTCTGATAAGAAGTATAGTAAGTGTATATGCTTGTATTTAAATTTTGTTATAGTTTGTGGGCCGAGTTTTGTTACAACTATCACAAACTGATGACCAATATCACCGCAAGCTTTAAATGCATGTCTCATTCTCTTCCATCATTATCACCGCTAGCTTTGAATGCATGTTACAATAATTGAATTA
The DNA here is from genome assembly GCA_014162995.1 of Artemisia annua. NCBI lineage: Eukaryota > Viridiplantae > Streptophyta > Magnoliopsida > Asterales > Asteraceae > Artemisia > Artemisia annua. Next base: position 65,432 of record LBNU01024544.1, on the reverse strand, counting down.
ACTCTTGTTGTTGATTGCAGGCTGAGATTTCGCTTTGTAGGGTTTACAAACGAGCTGGAGTAGAAGATCATCCATCACTACCTCGCACACTTCCAACGACTAGGGCTACATCGTCAAGGCCTTCTAATACTGATAAGAGACAACATTCCCAGAACTTGTTAGCTTTCCACTCTTATGAAGCCCAAAACTCGAACCAAAACGATGACAAATTAAGTGAAACGAGTGGTAGTAGCACCACGGACATTGTTGGAACTGCTCTAGGCCTCTCCAGTCCCATCAACCCCTCTTACAACAATTATATTACTCCATTTCAGCCCATCAACACCACACTTACGCAACCTAGCTCTTCTAATATAGGCCCCTTAACTGCATCTTCTTCTGTGTTTCCCAACAATGTTGACGATCTCCATAGAATCATAAGCTACCAACAAGCTTCTGTCAATAATCCAGCATCTCAAGCATTTCATATTCAGAATTACCAACCTAAATTTGCTAATAATTTGCTTCTACAACCCCAACCACAACTTCAACCTCAACAACTGCAACAACAATCACACCATCAGCAAGCGCTTCTATCACTTAATAACTTGGCTGGAGAAGGTCAGGTGAACTTTCCTGATAGGCTTTGGGACTGGAATCCAATGCCGAGTGAAGGAAACAAGGACTATACCAACCCTTTCAAGTAATTAGAAATTTACATAGTTGAATCAAGAGATTAGTATCTTGTTGACATTCATATGGCTATGTCATGTTTGAGAGGATATATTTTAGCTAATTGTATGTACTTGTAGCATGTCGTAACTGACAAATGCTAATTCATAATATATAAACGACATATCGGCATATTAGGGTTCAGATGTAATGTGTAATATATACGCTCCATTCAGATTTTTCGATAGACTTGAAGTGCAACGTCATTTACTTCACACTTTTTACCATTCCTTATTATGTTTGCAATTAGTTAATTAGGGATTGCTCAATTAGGGTTCTTGGGACTACTTACTTGAGAACATGTTTTCCAGTTACTACAATTTATACAAGCAGTACTTAAACATTTTTATTGTATGTATGCAGAACGGAATTGAGATCGCGTATTTCAGACTCATAATTTTTGTGGATTAAGATGGACTAATCTGTTTCCAACCGTCGCATCCCTAGGGACTCCTAAACATGGAGGCTAAATTCTCATGACCATAAGCTTAATAATGATGGAAATCAGAATTATATGCCAAAATAAATAAATTGCTTTTCAAACAGCTAATATATCGGGAACAAATGTGTGTTGAGGATTTCTTAGGGACAAAACTAGTAGAATATACATTCTCCACTAAGAACTGATCTTGAAGATTCAGGTTTTAAGACTAGTTGTAAGCCTATGCAAGCTCAACGGTATCTCACTTGGAGTTACGCGCAGCATATTTACTTTTCACCATTTATGGGAAGAAGGAATTCAGTGGTTGTTAGTGCAGTTTCATTTATCTTTAGGAACATGTCGCATCATTAGTTTCTCGATATATAGAAGAAATGATATAATTTGTAACAGTAACATTGCATTTTAGGTTGACTTGTAAGATAAAGCTAAATTTAATTCGTTTGATGATCGGGTCAATAACCACTTTGTGGACACACAGATTTGTCCACTTGGACAATAGATCTGCTTAATACTTGAAAATTGGTAAGCTAAGGTATAGTTTTGATCGACATTGTTGTGTACAGGTTCATGCTCATAATATCTTTCTTGCGGTTTAAATATTTTTATTCACGCCAGCTTATCGTTTCCAAGAACATTTCCATTATTTTTATTTTTTTTTTGCACCAAATTGGACATTCTGTAACTTTCTGTACTTATGTTTGAAGGACTTGCATAAATTGGTTTTCTTTCTACATACATGAACAGCCAGTTTCTCATTAGTGTTAACTTTCATGCATTCAACTAAACAACAAACAATTATTTGTGTTAGTTCAGGCATCATGTCTTTAGGCTAATCACAAAAAGTTTAGGTAAATTTAATTTACGAATGTACTTTCAAAATTATCAGACATATTCACTATAGTAGAACACTCATTCGATCACATCTCAAAACCATCGAATTATCATTTTCCTAGTTGCTTCTCATCATCTGTTTTTTAAGCCACCTCACATACCCATGTTTTACAGTGTTTCCTAATTTTTTTAATGACATTTTTATTAAACTAGCAAGTACTAGATAAACTAGGGCAAAACATGCTCGTTTAAAATCTGGTAATATATGCACTAGAACCTCATAGAAATACCCATTAAAGTATATATGCAGGTTTGAAATATATGCAAACAATCTGAACTCAAAGGTGAAACTATATAAGTTGAAAAATAGAGACAAAAACAAATAAGAAAATAGCATATATAGAAACATAAAAAGTTGTAAGTAATTCTGTGAAGAGTGTGTGTTTGTGTGTCAGTGTGCTACATTCTTTCTAGGGATCTGGTCTAAGTAGCTGAAAAGTCTTCTATGAGTTTAGGGTGTGGTTGGCCTACGTACCATTATTGGGTGGGCCCTGATGCCGCATGGTTGCGGGCGTGCCTAATTTCATGGCTTGCTCCATGTTTTGTGAAACTAATAAAACTGAGATTTTTGGTTAATCAAAATGAATTCTTGTTTCTGTTTTGTTAAAAAACGAAAAAAGAATTCTTGTTCAGTTATTTGGGGCATCATGACTCTTCAGTGGGTTTTTAAAGTTGTATATTATCATATCTTATTTATTAAAGTTAAGGGACAATAAATGTAGTTAACAATTTTATAAAATTAAGGGACACTAAATATGTTATAGATTCAAAGAATTTGTGCAAAAAAATAGAAAACATATAAATTAATGGCCACTAAATGTAGTTTACAATTTAATAGAAAACATATTTGGGAATAATCCAATAAATATTTATCTTCTTTTTAAGGTTGTTTTTCTTTAGTTAGTATTGACCAAGGTTATAAATAACGCGAGGCGTGGCGTGGCTGCATGATCAAGCCTCACGCTTTAGCGGCTAAAGCAAAGCTGTTGTGTTTATAAAGCTTGGCATAAGGAGGCACAAAATATGAAAATATTTATATATTTATATATTTATATATTTATATCATATTTCTTATATATATCGAGTTTACAAAAAGACGTGGCGGTGGCGTGGCGTGACGGCATGACCAAGCCTCACGCATTTACGAGGCCTTTGCGAGGCTTTTGCGCCTCTTTTCGAACCATGGTACCGACCATAAGACTCTTTATGAGTGAAGGGAATTGAAATTCAAGGAATGTTTATTGGCAATGGTAAAAAATATAACTAACTTACCATTTTTTGTTTTTTCGTGTGGTCATAATTCCTTTTTAATTGAATATATCATACTTTTAAATTATGTCTTTATAGTGTTATTTATATATTTGTATTACCATTTTACCTTTTCATTTATTAATACTCCTATCAAAACCTTTAGCATGAATAGTGGGGCCCATAGAATTTATCATTCACCGATTTGGTGGGGTCCACAAACCTTTAGCGACGACACATGTCGTCAATAAATTTACTTTCCAAATTAAATCAAAAACAATTATTTAAATAAATAATTAATTATATTATAAATTTATAACGTATAAATTACTAAAATAATACTCGCTTTGTCCTAAAGTAATTTTTTAGTATTTAATTTTTAAAGTTGTTTTTTTCAATTTGGATTTTAAGTATTTTTGTTCGTGTTATGCCCATATAATACTATAAAAATTATATTAATGAAAATATATTTAAAATCAATCTATTCATATATTTTGCATCAAATATTATTAATACAAAAGAAAATAGTTAAATTTAAATTTAAAAACAAAAACTTAAAAAAGTCAAAACTGAACAATTATTTTGGGATTGAGTAAGTAATAATTTATTGACAGGGCCATGCTTTTAGCGACGACACATGTCTTCGCTAAAAGTTTAAGCGATGTGGTACGTAATTAAGTAAAATGAGTATAAAAATACTAGAAAAAGTATAATGCGTTAAAGTTGGTATTACATAGAGTATTTATAACTTTTACCTAAAATAAAATGAGGTATGATAATTAATTGGTTATTAGTCTTCATTAGTTGCAAGTAAATTTCATTAACGGGTTCTAGGGGAGAGTCACAAATCAAAAGTACAATAATTGTGAAAGTAGCTTGACACGTTTAGGTTTGTCATATTTGATGCATAATGCTGGATGCACAATTGCAAAATAGTGAGGTCAAAATTTGTTTAATAATAGAAAGTGATATAATTATGTTTATAAAAAAATGAAATGACTTAGTACATAACTACATATAGATCTGTTTAATTTATGACAGTTAACTGATTTTTTTTTTTTTTTTTTAAATTTAAATAATTAAACGGTATAGATTTATTAAACTTGAAAATTACAAGGAGTTGAAGGGAATGGATGGTAGAGCCAATCAAATAAGTCAAACTTTACATTAACTTTTGCATCCACTTATGTCAAAGGATTATTATTATATATATTATTATTATTATTATTATTATTATTATTATTATTTTTTATTTTTTTTAAATCCAACACTTTTATTAAAAATTAATAAGATTTTACAAGAAATTAGTGGGGAGCCGAGAAACCAACTGGGCCCCCACACCTCTGGCAATAACAAAACTAATCTTATTAAAAATATGAACCGCAGCCCGTGCTCCAATATCTTGAGTATATTTGGCTACGAACGTGCATGCTATTGACTTTGAATATAGAATTTTCTTTTAATGATTTATGAGGACTACTACTTGACTCTTGACTCCTTCTTTTACGTCACTAGTCATGGGCTTCCTGCATAATCCCCCTTGGCTTACAGTAACTGCAAATCTAGTTGGGCTTTATAAATGGGCTTGATCCAACTATACGTATCTTTTTATGATCAAAAGCTACTGCATACTACTATACTAGTCATTGGAGAAAAAGATTCGAGTCTACCGAAAGCTTAAACAAAGCTCGTTTTGTAACTTGATATGAAAGCTAAGGGTGTGTTTGAAAAAAATAGCATTAGCGAGCAGTAGCTATATTTTTATATAAACACGTTTGATAACGTAGTTGTTGTTGTAATTATAATATGTTAATCAAATGATAAATGCTCTACGCTCCCAAATACTAATTTATGGAGCGTTGGAAAAGGAGAATTTCTAGAAAATAAATAAAGCTACTTGTTACTTGTCAAACGAGCATTAAAATCACACCGCTCAACGCCCACCGCTCTTAAATGCTTCTAAACACTCTGCGCCAAGCACACCTTAAATGTCGTTTTCTAATGAAACAGTCTCTAAAGATGAAGTTCTTGTAAGGGAGAAAGATTAAATTGTGACATGTATTTTCATTTCGTTCATCAAGTATCTACTATATCTATATAAACAATAACGAACCTAGCTTGTTGTTGGAAAAATGGTTATAGAATTAATACGTAAATGTCTAGAATCGAACACGAGACCTCGGGATTGCACACATTGCAAATGAGTATTAAGGAAAAATAATAAATGTATTTTTATATTTATTATTAGACACAAGTACTTAACGGACGTTAGTGTTTACCGTTAAATGACTAACGACCGTTAGACGAAAATAAGGAAAGAAGTGTTTATGTAAAATTAGGAAACAAGAAAAGTTCTAGAATCCCCTAAGGATTCTAAACTCGTTGGGTGCCATTTGTGGGTATCCAACCCTAACTTGTTCCCTATCTTCATAATTAGTATAATAAACAAAATCTACGGGGTCATTGTTTTCCAATCCCTTTTGTGCCACAATTATCACTAACTTTCTTTCTCTCTTTTCTTCCCTCAAACCGATCGTACAAACACCCTAGGGTATTTGTGGGTCGAATTTTGTGAACCCAAAATTATCACTTGTTAGTTTCTTGCAAACCTTAATTACCCCGTTTAATTTGTGTGTTCCCAAGAAGATGGAGGGCTTGGTTCATGCACCGTTCCAACAGCCAGGCCACCGCCAACGGTGGAACTAAAACACACTATTTTTGTTATCAATTGGAATAATCGAAATACAAAACGTATACAGGGTCTATTAAATAGAATCTACCATTACCCCTAATTAGCGGTATCATAACTGTTTCCGAATCCCCAATCAAAGAAATTGCATAAGATACGTATTTAACTATTTAATGTTTTAGTATAACTATTATTATTTATTAAATAGACATTGAAATTATTACGTGATCGACTATCATAATGTTGATACTTACTTCAATATTAGTATTTAATATTATTGATAGTACAATATTGTAATTATATAACAGTGGCATCACGTACCTAATTTAAATCATGTATAGATTTACCCCAAAACCCCATAAAAAAACTAATCTTTGTTTATTCTAGAATATTAACATATTTTTTCATGTTATTGTTTTCTAGGTTATTTCTTTTAGTTTTTTTGTTTTGGGAAAAATTAAAACCCCAACCCCCTAATTATAGGGGGGGTCCGATTCCTTATTGATAAGCCCCCACAAGCCTTTAATATAGGGTTTGTGGTAAAAATTTATAAAAATTAATATGCTTAATATGCAAATTAGGAAAAACCCCTAGGTTTTAAACCATTTTTATAGGTGCTTTACCTTGCTCTTTAAGCCCGCTAAAAGCGTGAAGGGCGTAATTGGTATGCCCATATCCATGCACCGAATATATCTGCATGCAAGTGTTCGACACTGGCCATACGCCTTCTATAGCTCATTTGTTTCTTTATGCAATATGTGAATCCTAAATGTTAATATATTTAGAATAAGATCCTCAGGAATCTTGGGGGGAACTCCATAAGAATTAAAATCCACTTTAAGATACTATTTGTTAAACTAAAGATGTTAGGTGATAATTAACTCGCTCCATAAATGCTTCCGCAATCGGAAACCCTTTTTAAGAAAAAAAGAAGATAACATATGTTATGTGGCCTCACTTGCTGCATAATTGTGAAGCTTTGATTGATTTTTACGAACTGATTAATTTTTTAAACCTAGAATTGTTTCCTAACTCATAGGGGTATTATTATTCTGATTATATAGCTTTGCATGCCTGAGCATATGTGTTATTTCACCCTTAGATTTTATATAATTTGTAGTAAGTTTAAATGTTTCTACTTTAAAATTCTTGTATATATTGTTTATAATGTGTTTATCAGTGGGGTCCCTAATTGTAAGCAATTTTACAATTGGTAGTTTTCAAAAAGAAAAATTAAAATTGAACATAAATAATGTGAACCAAAAGTTTGACTTTCATTAAAATTCATTAGAGTTTTGGTTTGCAGTGTGACGTGTTATTTCGTTTTATAGGCTCATTGATCGCCAACAAAATTCCATACTTACATTGGTGAGGGGACATATCAAGTTTGGTTTATAAAATGTGGCACTAAATAGGATAGACTTCTTATTCAGTGTTGGCTCCCACTCTTGAATTTTATAAAATTGGTTATGATAATCATTGGATTCAACTCCCACTTCTATCTGTCCCTTTTTATATAGAATCGATTTAATTCAATTCTCTTCCCNTCATATTCTTTTTTTTTCTGGTTCAAGGTTGGTCACCAGATTTAACGAACAAATATTAAAATGTAACCCAATGTGTCGTTGCCAAATCATTTAAAACAATAAGTCAAAAACTTTAGACAATATTATCTCTTCATATTTTACAAGCAACACATTACCTAATACACATAACATGGCAAAATGTTGTTCAAGTTAGTTGAACTTCATAGCAACCTTCTTAACTCACTGCATACTTCAATCATCTATAAATTCCTTTCTCTTCCCTTGACTGTATCCACAACCATTATCCGACATCGATCTCCAACAATCAACGAAAATATCGTCTTGAAAAATACTAAACATGTCTTCTCGGTGCATAGTTCTAGCTTTGGTCGTGGCGTCATGCTTTGTAATGGAGCCAGTTTACTCACAAATTAATACCGCGTGCACGTCTTCTATGATCAGTAGCTTTACTCCATGTTTGAACTTCTTAACGAATAGTACCACGAATGGTGCTACTACACCAACCTCCAGTTGTTGCGGTTCACTTAAGTCCCTCATGAGTAATGGCACTGACTGTTTATGCCTTATTGTTACCGGCAATGTACCATTTCAAATTCCTATCAATCGGACTTTAGCCGTTTCTCTGCCCCGTGCTTGTAATATGCCTGGTGTGCCACTTCAGTGTAAAGGTTAGTGGATTGTTACTACAACTTTCGTATCCTTACAAATTTTTCGATTTGAATATATTTTATTGCTTTTTTTAAAACTATATATTGATAATTACATTTTGATATTGCAGCTCCTGCAGCGGCCCCTCTTTCTCCAACAGGTAATTTATCAGTAACTACAACATATTAGCTAAATATATACAGTTATGACATTTTTGCACACTTAAAATTATAAACTCAACTTTTTATTTCTTGTGTAAAAAAATAAAAATAAATAAATAAAAAATTGTTACATATTTGTATCTACATTTTGAATTATAACATTTTTTTTCTTCAACACTTATAAGAGCAAGGGGAGTCATAACGCATACCCTTGCGTTAGTCTGATGTGGCATGTGACAACTTGAGTTATGCATGTTAAACCATTTCCTGGCCCTTCATGTTGCTACTGCGTTATAACGTGAGTTGGTGTGGCAACTTGCGTTATAACTTGTGTTATGCCAAGTTACAACCATTTCCCACCCAATGTTGAGCAAGTTAGGACTTCGAATCAGGAATTGAGACCATGAGATATATAGTGATGCTGGAAACGGCAGTAGTAAACATGGATTACGCGAAATCGGGAGCGGACCTAGGACTTGAAGTCACCATGTGTATAATTTTTTTTCGAGTATAAAGGAAATAAAAATAAACTAAAATGTACGATTTCGTTTAAACCGGTAAACAAAATAAGAAAGACATTTATTTCCTTTGACATATTAGTGTATTAACTAAACAATACATGCATGTATTTGTGTGACACAAATTTCAGGACCACGTTTATTTTGAAGAAATTGAGATTTTTAACGGAAATTTATATTAGGCGACAAATATCCATAGGGTTACTGTGAACCCCTGAGAACCTCCTAGGTCCGCCTCTGCATGAAATCTAATTACTATCTCATATAGAGACTCGGTTCTGTTAGTTATAGGCTAAGGCCCAAGCTTAATCAAGGGCTTATGGTCCATTAGGTTTAGGGTTATGTTAGCTTATTCTCAGAGTTATGTTATATTATAAATAGACATGCTATCTTATGTAATCGGGAAGTCATTCAATAAATAAAACTTTTATCTTACATGGTATCCGAGTTTTAGATAAGATCTTTTGGGTAAAAGGGATCTTCACCCTGGTAAAATATATTAACCAAAAAAAACGTTTAAAGTACAATGGAATGTGGCTGAAATACCACATTAACCTCAAGCAACCGCTTGAACTACCACTGGATCATTTATGACATGCCATAAAGGATCAACTAACTACGAAAAACTAGAAAACCATAGAAGAGATAACATGTACGACACCTAGACACATAGCATATTACTTCCTCGACTTGCCTTGAACCTTGAAATCAAACATCTTGGTAAATTCCTCCAATTGCTCAGGTAAATCAAGCACCTGGGCAGCATAATCATCAGAAAAATAATCTTCGAGCTCGTTGTGTCCTCCAGATGATGACACGTAATTACTCATAGAATCGTCTGGCTCAAGAACCTCATCATCACTATCAGAGACAACCACATTCCCCACCTTAGAGAATGGATTACCCTTCTTAATACCCTCAACCACCGGAACAGGTTTCCCATTATCATCCACAAGCGTTGCTGTCCCATCCATAATAAGCTTTTCAAGCTTATCAATTTTCTCGACGATAGGGGTACTTGGTTTACCACACTCAATAGACTCATCAACCTCCGGGTCACTATCAATNGCAGCCCCTCTTTCTCCAACAGGTAATTTATCAGTAACTACAACATATTAGCTAAATATATACAGTTATGACATTTTTGCACACTTAAAATTATAAACTCAACTTTTTATTTCTTGTGTAAAAAAATAAAAATAAATAAATAAAAAATTGTTACATATTTGTATCAACATTTTGAATTATAACATTTTTTTTCTTCAACACTTATAAGCGCATACATTATAACTTGTCATAACATTGTATATTTTTCACAAGAGACATGTAGAATTTTAATACAGGCTAATAATCTTTTTGTTGCATATATTTAAATGAATAGGTCCAGCTGCTTTTGTGCCAGCACAAGCCCCCGGAAGCTCATCTTCAGTCCCAGGGGCGTTATCACCAACCTCGACACCTGAAACAAACACAACACCTGCCTTAACACCTGAATCTGACACAACGCCCGATTTAACACCACCATCCACTGGTGTGGATTCTGGAATCCCAACCAACAATGCAGGCAGCCGTCCCACTCTAACACCATCAGCTGCTGCTTCCACTTATGTGAATTCACCGTTCATCCTAGCTGCCTCTGGAGCTACTATCGTTGCATATTTTATGTTGTTTTAGACTACACTACTTTGTGATTTGATTATTTCATATTGTGTATCATTTCATTAGTACATTTTTTATGGAGCACCATTTTTCTAATATATATCATCCAGGATTCCAATATTTTGTATTACATGTAATTTTGCATTAAAGTTATACAACTTACATCATCGTTTATCTTCTCCTAACCTGATTATTTTCATGTCATCGAACTTGCTAGTTGTTACAGAGTAAACATGTTGTCTTTGCTAGTTTGAGTAGCTAGTCTCAACTCTCAAGTTACTTCAAATTAAATCTTTAATATTCTACTTCTTACTGTTGAATAATGTTAACCCGAAAATATGAATATGGTTTCGCGAACTTGCATAAAATAGTATTAGAACTCTAACAAAGTGAAAACAGAGGCTTCAGATAAATCTTAAACCAATTAAATGATGCACCAAAATATATTAGTGACTTCTTAAATTAGCACATTAGTCTTATGGATGATGATTGTAAAACAGATCATCTCATATAGCTCAACAATTTGTTAAGAAGTTTGCTTGAAAAAAAACTAAGTAATATTTACAAATTTGACCATTTTAACCTAATGTTCATATTCAAATACCGCTAACAATACCCAACACATTACATAACTTAATTTCAAGCTCTTCAAATTGATTTCGAATCAGGAATTGAGACCATGAGATATATAGTGATGCTGGAAACGGCAGTAGTAAACATGGATTACGCGAAATCGGGAGCGGACCTAGGACTTGAAGTCACCATGTGTACAATTTTTTTTCGAGTATAAAGAAAATAAAAATAAACTAAAATGTACGATTTCGTTTAAACCGGTAAACAAAATAAGAAAGACATCTATTTCTTTTGACATATTAGTGTATTAACTAAACAATACATGCATGTATTTGTGTGACACAAATTTCAGGACCACGTTTATTTTGAAGAAATTGAGATTTTTAACGGAAATTTATATTAGGCGACAAATATCCATAGGGTTACTGTGAACCCCTGAGAACCTCCTAGGTCCGCCTCTGCATGAAATCTAATTACTATCTCATATAGAGACTCGGTTCTGTTAGTTATAGGCTAAGGCCCAAGCTTAATCAAGGGCTTATGGTCCATTAGGTTTAGGGTTATGTTAGCTTATTCTCAGAGCTATGTTATGTTATAAATAGACATGCTATCTTATGTAATCGGGAAGTCATTCAATAAATAAAACTTTTATCTTACATGGTATCCGAGTTTTAGATAAGATCGAGCAACAAAAATTTGCTATCCTCCGGTCAATGGCTACTCGCCAGTGATCCGGAGGGATCCAATTATTTTTATTTTTATTAAGAATAGTAATCATTAACCATAGCAGATTTATGAAAGAAAATCAAGAATTGAAGTGGATTGATGAAGAACGATTAGAATGGATAGGAGGGTATTTTGTCGCCCCTAGAGAGAACTTTTAGGGTTAACTAGTACCATATACTTTTTGCATGCAATGTTTTAGATAAGATCCAACAACAAAAATTTGCTATCCTTCGGTCATCGGCTACTCACCAGTGATCCGGAGGGATCCAATTATTTTTACTTTATTATTTTTATTTTTTTTATTATTTTTTTATCTAGGATTTTTGTTTTTACGTTTTTAATGCATAAACACTATTACATAAACCCTAGCCATCAACATATACTCAGTATGTTGATTTGCCATCAAGCAAACATATATATATATATATTTTTTCTTCCTCATCAAGTTGTTTTCGCTGTCGAAACAAAGTTGACACCAAATTGGCGCTCCCTCCTAAAGTCAAAGCAAGTTATGACGTAAAAAAATAATAATAATAACAAACGTCATAAAAATGGAGGAAAGAGACAAGCAATATACAATTATGTTTCCAAATGCAAGTCCATCTCCATGCAAACAAACAACAAGAAGAGAAGAAAAACAGAAAAAGAGAAGAAGAAGAAGGCGATTTCAAAATCTATCCAGTTTGTACATCCGGAAACCTCCCGTTCAAACTGCGGGGGTGTTAAATTATAGGCTAATTAAGGCCCAAGCCTAATCAGTGGCTTTTGGTCCATTAAGTTTAGGAGTTATGTTAGTTTATTCCCAAAGGTATGTTCTATTATAAATAGACATGATACCTTATGTAATTGGGAAGTCATTCAATCAATAAAACTTTATTATCTTACAGTTTCCAAAAAAAAATGGATTACGCTAGCTAGGTGATTCGATTATTACTGAATTAACGAAGATTTTTATTTTATTTTATTTTCACTCAAGTAAGTGAATTAAGGGTTCTCACGAGATTTTTTTTCTTTTCTTTTTTGCTTTAAGGACAAATTGAACAAATATATTTTAGGTTAACTAATGTGATGTATCATTATATTTGGGCATAGATAGTCATTTAAGCTAAAATTTTGATCGATAATTTATTAGCCAAAAGATCCGTGTAAAACAAATTTTTACCATAGAACCAATCAAGCAATCTTAGACACTCATTTTTTTTTTATCAAAATAAAAAAATAAACTTTAACCATTTTCTTAAAAATTAAATATCTCGCAAACCGTAAATCGTTACGCGAAAAAAAAAATACAATCGCGATGAGAATTAAATTATCTTTCTATAAACATGCATTGTTATATACTTTCGACGAACTTTTTTTTTTCAAAATTTCCGCCCAGAAAAATCATATATGATTTGTA
>LBNU01024544.1:13482-48408 GCA_014162995.1 Artemisia annua | reverse complement strand
GTAGACGGTATAGTCTGGCCCGCGCCCTACATGGTCCAGTTCCCGGCAGACTGCGGCCCACTTACACCTAACCCAATACATGCTTATAATATTAGGGTTGGGGTTCCCTTCTTCATAAGAGAACCAGGTTATCCTAAACCTAGCTCTCATATGCTACAAACGCATCCTGATAACCTAAATGACCGTCCCGGGGGATCCCGGGGGCTAACCCGGCCTCCGGGTGCCACTTCCTAAACCGGGTTTTGTCTTATATGACGTGCTTGTATTAAGGGTCATTTCTAAATGGATAAAGAGAAGCTTTTGGTTGAGCAACGCGATCAATTGAATTAGGCCTAACTAATAACCGGACAAATTAGGAGTCAGAGTCTAACGAATTTAGAGACTGAAAATGAAACTGCGTATCCATAATGTCTCTCAATAGCAATCCAAAGTTGGCGTATAAAATCCCGGTATATGTGGAACCTAACCTAAAAATGACCCTTATATTTGTTTACACAAAAAATCATTTTTTGTTTCCTCATCAACTATAATAAAATCAAAAATACCCATAAGGTGGTACTTTTTGAAAATTTTTATCGGGAAAAGGAATGATATTCAACTTATTAAGTAATATTTATTTAAATTTTTTATTCTTGAATTTCTGGTAATCGTAATAAAAAATCTATAAACTATAATTACTGTTACGTGGTTGATTGCCAATCGAGTATCTATTAACCGAACATATATGGAACGATAATGTAATACATAAAGACAAAAGTTTGACTCAAATAAGAGATGTACAATGATAATGAACTATAATAAGATTAATATTCTTTAATGTAAATTATCCATATTGTATAATGATTCATAACAATCCTGATACTAACTTATTATAAATTCACGGATAAGCATTGAATAAATTACTAAATATTTGACATAAATAAACCAATATCATATTATCATTACACATAGAATAATGTTACCTTGGAAAAAATAATATTTATACTCACTGCGAAACCAAATGTGCGCGTTGGGACAAATTATTAATCTTTAGTTTTGTCCATTATAGCAAATAGAAGAAAAGGAAAACAACCAAAATCTCGACATGAGACCAAGAATTCAAACATTCAAATTACTTGAAGGTGTTACTGAAAAAAAAATAGTAATAAATATATATTTGAAGTTAACTTCGTTATTAATATTAGTCAGTAATAATCGGTAAATTCACCACCCTTAGCTAGCGTAATTCATTTTTTTTTTTTTTGGGGAAATACTGTAAGATAATAAAGTTTTATTGATTTGAATGATAACTTCCCAATTACATAAGCATATTCATGTCATGATTAATTTTAAATAGAACTAAAATACCTTTGGGAATAAACTAACATAACTCCTAAACTTAATTGGGACCAAAAGCCACCTGATTAGGGCTTTGCGGTCAAATAATTAGCCCTATAATTTAACACCCCCGCAGTGAACGTGAGGTTTCCGGACGTACAAACTGGATAATTGAAAAATCGCCTTCTTCTTCGATTCTTCTCTTATTTTCTGTTTTTCTTCTCTTCTTTGTTATTTAAGTATTGCTATGGAGGATGGGACTTGCATTGGATAAACATAATTGTATATTGCTTGTCTCTTTCCCTCCATTTTTATATGACGTTTGTTATTATTATTATTTTTTTACTTCATAACTTACTTGACCTTTAGGAGGTAACGACAATTTTGGTGTCAACTTTTGTTTCGACAGCGAAAACAAACTTGATGGAAGGAAGAAAATATAATATATATTAATATATATTATATATATATATATGTTTGCTTGAAATGGCAAAATCAACGTTTAGTTAAAATAGCATGTATTCTCCCCCAAAAATAGTTATGAAAACTTGTTTAAAAGAAAGGGGGCTATGAACTCACCTTAGCCACAACAATGCAAAGATCACGACCGACGCATCTAGAGCTAATCACAACGAGATCCAAAAGATGGGCACGACGGCACCAAGTAGTACGAACACGAGGGTACATCCTAATACTGCATACGATTATCTCAAAATATAGCTCGTATCATAATAAAGTCTATAAAAGACGATGTGTCATAGTTTTCGTGGATTACTCAAATCATTACTCATAAAAAGTTAAGTATCAATGTTTCGTAAGAAAGTTTTATGTTGCGTGTGGTGTGGTAAGAAGACATAGACTCCAAGATACAACTCACGCCAAATGAACAAGACGTCGACATGCAACTCACGCCAAAGAGGAATAAACGTCGACATACAAATCACGCCAAGGAGGAATAAACATCGACATAATTGATAAATATTAACTAAAACTCAAGTTAATAAAAGACAATCTAGAAAATGACGACTACTAACTATTTAATATAAAATAAGTCAATTGGTAAGTTTCGGTATTTACCCCATAATCCCAAATGGTTTAAAATAGTCCAATATGTTTTATAAAAGTCACAAGTTAATAATTCAAATATGAAAGGGTTTTAAGGATTAAATAAAACTATTCATTTTAAATTCTTTGTCGGGTTTTATAAAAGAAATCCTAAAAGGATTAGAAATAAAAGTGTAAATTTAGAAAGTTCTATAAATTTCGGCATGACGCGTCCATTTATATCACCTTTCCAAGTCAATATACTTTAAACAAACTCAATTCTCCCAAAATAGTATTTCCCGACAATTTATTAGAAAACTATAAAATGTATTCGTTGTTTATTAGACATTATTTACTTATTGTGTATTCGTTGCGAATCAAATATATTAAATTCATATTGAGTCTAATATATTGTATTCGTTTCAAGTCCATATTGTCCAACATCCAATGTCCAAATCAATATATATATCCAATAGTTTCAATCCAAGCATTTATTTTTTTGGGTAAAAGGGATCTTCACCCTGGCAAAATATATTAACCAAATAAACGTTTAAAGTACAATGGAATGTGGCTGAAATACCACATTAACCTCAAGCAACCGCTTGAACTACCACTGGATCATTTATGACATGCCATAAAGGATCAACTAACTATGAAATACTAGAAAACCATAGAAGAAATAACATGTACGACACCTAGACATATCCACATCGCATATTACTTCCTCGACTTGCCTTGAACCTTAAAATCAAACATCTTGGAAAATTCCTCCAATTGCCCAGGTAAATCAAGCACCTGGGCAGCATAATCATCAGAAAAATAACCTTCGAGCTTGTTGTGTCCTCCAGATGATGACACGTAATTACTCATAGAATCGTCTGGCTCAAGAACCTCATCATCACTATCAGAGACAACCACATTACCCACCTNGTTAAAATCCAATCCAAAATAGTGGAGACCAAATTCATAAATGTCCGAGAGTCAAATCAAGACATAGTCAGAAATCACATCAAAGCGAAGCCGAAAATTTAAATCCAACGTATCCAAAATCAAATCCAACGTAGCCGGAATCAAATTCAAACGTAGCCAAAGTCAAATTCACAATGGTCAAAACCAAATCCCAAAATAGCCAAAAGTCAACTTAAGATGTAACCGGAAATCAGATCGAAACGAATCCAGAAATCAAATTCAAACGTAACCAAAATCAAATCCCAACATAACCGAATCAAATCCAAACGAAAATTCCAATATGATCGACGAGGCTTATAACAAAAAGCAACTCGGATTCAAATGATGTCAATCGGGTCTAACTCGACCCAATGCGAACTACGCCCGATGGCGACAAACAAGAATTCCACATAAACGAGGACGTTTAGTGGTTTCAGAAGCAATACGATTCACGCGGTGTTGCGATGCCAGTGTGTCGTGTGCAAGTGCAGGCTTAGGTGTTATGTTCAACGCTTGTGTGTGCACGCAAAACTTATCATTCCTAAAGGCAACTCTAACCCGAACATAATGCTGTTATAACTACCCTCAGTATCACAAAATTCACCTCTGAGTCGGACATAGGTGATCAGGCTATGTCCAACTGTCCCTGGTTGAATGTAGGTGATCAGTCTACATTCACCCAAGGTTCAATGAATTTTGAAACACTCAGCCTAGTTACACTAGTAATATGTCCGTTGTATCCCAAAATCATTCCCAATACTACGACTAGTGTGCAAAATCAACATTCAGAAATGAGATTACGCAAGGAAATAGTGTAACTCAGTGATAGATGCGGTACTTGCATAAGCATATGGAAATGCTCATGGTGAATTGCTAAAATAGGCGGATATGAAGTATCCAAAAGTAAGGCACACACTAAAATGATTATATCCTCAAACTCATCAATTATCTCATAAACAATTCATCACAAATACCATCAAATCTCTCATCAACTTATCATCAATCATATCATTCAATATCTTATCCAATGTATTCTCAGTTATCTAATCAACTACATCCTCAAATAAAAATCTTACGCGAGGCATCGGCTTGGCAGGCAGGCACGTAGCGGTCATAGGGTTTAGTTTTCACAAAAATGGTTATAGTCTAGGTTTTAAAATTACCCAGTTCTCTATAACCTAAGCTCTGATACCAATCTGTAACACCCCCAAAATTCGGGTCTAGCGGAAGCATACATGCAATGGGATGCTACGAAATTGGTATCACAACACAAGGAACAAAGAATGGTTTTTAATTCATTTATTTGGAATAAAAACTGTTATGTAAAGCATAAAGTTTACATGATATAAAATAGTGCGGAAATAGGCTCATAAAATAATTTAAGCGGTCCCCAAATATTCATCAGAGTCGCCTATGAGCATGTCCCTTGCCAAGCGCCTTCAAATAGTGAGCTATCACCTTAAACCTGAGAATACACGCTAAAGGTCAGCTTACGCTGGTGAGTTCATAGAGTTTAAGTTACAAAAACAGTTGTGGACCTGCAAAGTTTAAGTGCTATATGTGACTAGAGGCAGGTATAGACTTCACAATCACAATCTCAATCTCAATCTCAATCAATAATTTATCATCTTAGGAAAGATGAATCAACGGTCACTAGCCAGGTCACAACAAGGAACCACCCGTTACTGCCCCGGATCTAGGCCGCAGCAGAGTCTATTCCAAACTAGGGTCAAAGCGCCCTAGCTCTAGGTCAACTCTACTTCCGTCTAACCTTATCTAGCCAACACATGTAGCAAAACCAAGTAGTAGCAGGTCCAAGAAAATGGTTTGAGCTAGGAAGCTCTCATATATAAACCAGGTAAACACATAACGCATTCGAATATCCAAATCAAGTATATCGGTAAATCAATCAATCAATCAAATCTTAATCAATCAAATCTCAATCAAACCGTTCACGTAATCAGATAAACAATCATTGAGTTTAGTTAAAAGAGCATGTATTCTCCCCCAAAAATAGTTATGAAAACTTGTTTAAAAGAAAGGGGGCTATGAACTCACCTTAGCCACAGCAATGCAAAGATCACGACCGACGCATCTAGAGCTAATCACAACGAGATCCAAAAGATGGGCACGACGGCACCAAGTAGTACGAACACGAGGGTACATCCTAATACGCATACGATTATCTCAGAATATAGCTCGTACCATAATAAAGTCTATAAAAGACGATGTGTCATAGTTTTCGTGGATTACTCAAATCATTACTTATAAAAAGTTAAGTATCAATGTTTCGTAAGAAAGCCTTATGTTTCGTGTGGTGTGGTAAGAAGACATAGACTCAAGATGCAACTCACGCCAAATGAACAAGACATCGACATGCAACTCACGTCAAGGAGGAATAAACATCGACATACAACTCACGCCAAAGAGAAAACGATATCAACAAGATCATGAAATATTAACAAACTCAAGTTAATTAAAGAAAATCTAGATAATGACGACAATTAACTCTTTAATATAAAATAGGTCAATCGATAATTTTCGGTATTTACCCCATAATCCCAAATAGTTTAGAATAGTCCAATATGTTTTATAAAAAGTCACCAAGTTAATAATTCAAACATGAAAGGGTTTTAAGGATTAAATAAAAATATTCATTTTGAATTCTTTGTCGGGTTTTATAAAAATAATCTTAAAAAAATTTAGAAATAAAGTGTAAGTTTAGAAATAAGAATGTAAGTTTAGAAAATTTTATAAATTTCGGCATAACGCGTCCATTTATACAACATTTCCAAATCAATGTGACTTAATTAAATCACTTTTCTTAATCAATGTTTAATAGAAGTACTCGTTAGTTATTAGACATCATTTACTTATTGTATGTTTGTTGCGAATCAAATAATATTAAATTCATCACGAGTCTAATATATTGTATTCGTTTCAAGTCCAATAAGTCCAAATTGTCCAATATCCAACGTCAAATAAATGTCAAGTCCAACAATTGTCCCATTGTATTCAATCTAATTTAATCAAATAAGTATAGTCACCGTCCAAGTATTATATGTTTAGTCCAAATATCGACCCCGAGTTATATCCGAAACATACCAATGTGCACCAATGTCAAAACATCAAGAACCGTTAGTCCGATAATTCGATAACTTGACATATACTACCGATTACTAAAGTTGACAAGGTAAAACAAATAACTATCACTAGTCCATTTAGTCCGATAAATATTTACACACGATTAGCTTTTCAAAAATATACCTTAACACCAATTAGTTTCAAACCCACTATTAATTTTATAACAAACACACTTTATCCCATTTGTTACATGTTTTCTTTTTAACCAAATTCAATTGTTAACCAAAAACATAACTCTCTTGGATCGAATATACACAACACCCTACGTGGGTGTCTTTTTGATAAAGCACACAAACAACACCCTAACAAGATCACACGGGTTTGACCCGTGACCATGAACCACGACTCGACAACAATAACCACAACCAAAAACTTCAACAATCTCGACAACAAACAAATCTTTAGATTTTCTGACCACACGAATTCATTTCCACAATATTTCTAACCATATTTTATCCACAAAACATTATAATATGTTTTAACCATAAAACTATTATCGTGGTTTCATCCAATTTATTATCCACGAAAGCATATAACATCACCAACTGGTTTTATTGAATCATTAAATAACAAACGGGTTTTCACAATTTACCAAGTCGAGAAAAGAAGAGATCGAGGAGAGATGAGAAGGACTATGATGACGGCGGCCTAGTGACTCACGCTCCAACGTCAGTTCCCACACGAACCTTACACGCAACTCGTACCAACAAAACAACTCATGACCTCCACAAGATGATGGCGGTGTAACAGCCGTGGCGGCTGTGGTGTGGCTGAGGTCACTAACGAGCAGGAACAACAATACGTCTCCAAGATAGTTCTAAGACAAGGAGATCTTCAGAAAGATGTTAAAATGGTGAGAGATGGTAGTATCTATTGTGATGTCGAGACTGTGATGGTGATTACGAGGTGTTTGAGGGTGACTGATGGCGCGTGTGGTACACCAACACAACGGGGATGATGAGGGAGTGTGATGATGGTGGTGGTGAGATAAGGGTGGCGGCGGTGAGAGCTCAGGCGACCGGAGTTTGGCCGGATTTTTAGAGAGAGAAACAAAGGGAAATGTGTTGGGTGTCGGCTGAGAAAGAAGAAGGAGAGGGCTAAAACCCTAAATGTGTTATAAGTCCCTTTATATAGTATCCATAAAAACTATTATAAACACTAGGGGCTAATAATGTNAGTGTGATGATGGTGGTGGTGAGATAAGGGTGGCGGCGGTGAGAGCTCAGGCGACCGGAGTTTGGCCGGATTTTTAGAGAGAGAAACAAAGGGAAATGTGTTGGGTGTCGGCTGAGAAAGAAGAAGGAGAGGGCTAAAACCCTAAATGTGTTATAAGTCCCTTTATATAGTATCCATAAAAACTATTATAAACACTAGGGGCTAATAATGTAACCCTAGAAAGATGAAGGGAGGAGTTGTAATTTCTGCGCAGGGATCATAATTGTAATTTGTTATATCTTTCACAAAATGAGGTTTGGGGCTCTTTTCGACTAGTCAACGATAGATTCATGATACGAGAATAACACCAACGCGCTCAAAATAATATTTCCGATAAAAATGGATATAAATACGTCTAGTTTCTCACAAACAATACCAAACTCAAAATAATGATCGTTTCTCCGAATAGAACATATCAGGAATTTTGCGGGTTGTCACAACTTAGGGGTGTAACTAACATGTCTTTGGATGTTAGACTTATGGTATTTTAAGAATCTGGAGCATTGCAATTGTCCAAGCAACAATGAATTTGAGTATTGAAGTAATGGTAGTCAATTGTCTGATTCATCATCTCTTATAAATGTTCAATTGTCTGTTCATATTACCAGCCGTTTCAACCGGACTCCAACATCTCCACATTTGAAAGTGCTCAAATCTGTTTTCACATCTCCGGAGAGTAGGTCCTTCCCTGCCTTTTCTTTTTCAACTTCTTTTAGTATCCATGGGTATAAATCATATAATCAATTTTGACTTTATTCCAAGGACTATTCGACATTACTTTCTGGAAGTGCTCAAATCTGTTTTATTGCAATAAACTTGATTATGATTGTTTGATTGCTTGTGGTCAATTAATTAGTTTTGCAGTCCAAATGAAGTTATGATGTAAAAAAGCTTTCATGTCAAAATGGAGGCCAATTCACATCTCACTTGGTTTTCTCAATCAATACGGCTCCAAACAGCCCATACCTTTTTATCGTTACCTGACTTTGAAATGTTATCATGTCTTGTCCGACCCGCTAAATGCTGATAATATGAACAGATCCAACCAGCTAAAGTCCAGTTATAACCATCATCTTTGACATCTAAAGCGACAGTCTCTAGTGTCGCTAAACATTACATTGACTAAAAAAGGAGCCCCCTGTTCCAAACATTACACAGAACATACCAAGGATGTTCTATGTACTAACCGAAATGATTCATTCTGAACAACATTATCACAAAAATATCATTATTAACTTTGAACCTTTTAGAACAGGTCAATTCCACGTGGCATTTTAGTTTTATTTACTTTTACTTTTTTCTTATATTATGTTCTTAGCTTATTTGACATCTTTTTCCTCTTGACTAAGGTGAATGCCGTTTTTTCCAACGAGTACACTCTTTCCGGCGAGCATATGGTACGTTCAGAATATCGATCATTACAAGTTTTACTATTATGCTCATCTCTGTTTGTGTGTTGCCAAACTTGCAAAGGTACAACTTTTTAAGCATCAAGTATATTAATTATTGGCCACGCCAACCTCCTGAAAAGGGAGGGCTTTACCTGGTTTGAGTCTGTGTGGCGGTGGGTTCAAACCCCGTGGATTAGTCGGCCAAAAGGTCGGAAATCACGGTTATAAAAAAAAAAAAAAAAGTATATTAATTATACCAAGAATGGAAACAAAAACTAAACGACTTTAGTAATATCAAACGCACATATTCATTAGCTGCCAAACCAACCATATATATACCCTCAAGTCAATTTTCAAAAAAACATAAAAATGAGAAAGAAAACTAAAGATTAAACAAACATTTAGGCCTTGTAAGAATACAGTGGATCCTGATAAAGAATGATTTCAACTTTCCTTTATGGTGGATTAGTTGGTATATGTCTTTGTTTTCTCCAATCTTTTATAGTTTTATTATTTGTTTGCACTTGCTAGGAAGCATTGGACGATAAATAATAAGGGTGGATTCATTATTGTATAACCTGCTAATTTTAATATCATTATCCTCAATTTGTTGAGTGTTTGTTATTGAATCAATATGTACAATAATTTAAAAAGTTGGTAACCTGCTACTTTAACTTTTACTTTCTTTTTTATTTTTAGTTTTTTATTATTGATGAGATGGAATTGATTGTGTTATAAAACTTGAGTCAAGTTAGACAATTGTGAGCCATTGGATTTGAGCCATTGGATTTGATCCAATGGCTCAAATCAAAAGAAGTTATTTTGATTTGAGCCATTGAATCAAATCCAATGGCTCATAATTCCCTAACTTGACTCAAGTTATCCTCTTAACTTGAGAGGATCTCTCTCCGTCATTAACACACGATTGTCTTGTTGAATTTCATACCAATAAACCAATCACAAGTTACCTACCAACTGTTCCAACAAAAATCTGCCACGTAATCTTCTGCGCAATTGAATCGGGAACTTGACTAACTACCCAGACCTCTCTTTCGTCCTGTGGCAACGGACAGTCCATAAAGGGCACCCAATGCAAACCAAACCCAATCTTAACCCATCACACTTTTTACACTATATTTTTTTCAGCTTTGTTTTTCATTCACCTAATCTGATATGCCGGAGGACGAAACAGAGGTCGCGGTAGTCAGTCAAGTTCCCGATTCAATTGCGCAGAAGATTACGTGGCAGATTTTTGTTGGATCAGTTGGTAGGTAACTTGTGATTGGTTTATTGGCATGAAATTCAACAAGAAAATTGTGTGTTAACGACAAGGCATCAATTCCATCTCATCAATAATAAAATGAAACATAAAAAAGAAGGTAAAGGTTAAAGTAGCAGGTTACCAACTTTTTAAATTATTGTACTATATTGATTCAATAACAAACACTAAATTAAGGATAATGATATTAAAATTAGCAGGTTATACATAATGAATCCACCCTTATTAGTTTTCGTCCAATGTAGCCCAGTCTGCAGCTTCCTAGCAAGTGCAAAACAATAATAAAACTACAAAAAAAAAATTGACTCATTGACGAAAACAAAGACATATACCAACTAATCCACCATAAGGGAAGGTTGAAATCATTGTTTCAGTGCACCCTTTTCATACAAATCTCTACTACTACTGTTATAATCAGTGCTCTTACCCTTTTCATACCAATAATGGCTGAACTTGTTCTTTCTGCCTTGCTCCAAGTCATTTTTGAGAAGCTAGCATCTGTAGCACTGAACAAAATTGCTCGCTCCAAAGAAATTCATTCCCAGCTGAAGAAATGGGAGAGGTCGCTATCCCAGATCCGAGCTCTGCTTAATGATGCTTCTCAGAAAGAAGTAACAGATGAAGCTGTTAAACAGTGGCTCAATGGTCTCCAACATTTGGTGTACGACATAGATGATATGCTCGACGCTTTGGCAACAGATGTTACGCATCGTGAGTTTACCAACGAGTCTGAAGGAATCAGTAGCAAGGTAAGAAAGCTCATTCCAACTTGTTGCACAAACTTATCACTAAGTACTAGGATGGACGGCGAATTAAATAGTCTTACCACTAGGTTACAAGAACTTATAGATGAAAAAAATAATCTTGGTTTGATTGTCAAAGATGGCGGGCCAAAAAGCAAGAACAGAAATTACAAAACTTCTTTGGTAGATGCACCAAGGATTGTTGGGCGTGAAGGTGATAAGAAGGAATTACTCCAGAAGTTATTGGGTGATGAACCATGTAGTCAAAACTTTAGCATTGTGCCCATTGTTGGTATGGGTGGGATAGGCAAAACGACTTTAGCTAGACTTTTGTATGACGATCAGCAAGTGAAGGATCGCTTTGAGCTCAAGGCATGGGTTTGTGTCTCTGATGACTTTAACCACTTCAATATAAGTAAAGTCATCTTTCAGTCCATAGGTGGGGAAACTAAGGAATTTGCAGATCTAAATTTGCTTCAAGCAGCTCTTAAAAATCAACTTACAGGGAAACGATTTCTCCTTGTTTTGGATGATATCTGGAGCGAAAAGCTGGAAGACTGGGAAACATTAGCGGCCCCATTCTTTGAAGTGGCTCATGGAAGCAAAATAATCATCACAACTCGAAAGCAACATTTGCTTAATAAGTTGGGCTACGATCATCCATACGATCTGAAGAAGCTGTCACATGATGATGCTTTATCTTTATTTGCTCAATATGCTTTGGGTGTAAAGAACTTTGATTTACATCCGGTGCTGAGACCACATGGTGAAGGCATCGTGAAAAAATGCGATGGCTTGCCTTTGGCTTTAAAAGCACTTGGAAGTTTACTCAGAACAAAAACAGATGAAGAAGATTGGAAGCAGCTGTTGAATAATGAGATATGGATGTTAGAAGACGGCGGCGGTATTGTTCCGGCGCTTAGACTAAGCTACCATGATCTTTCTGCACGTCTGAAGCAATTGTTTGCATACTGTTGCTTGATCCCCAAGGACTACGTGTTTGAGAAAGATGACTTGATATTCTGGTGGATGGCGGAAGGGTTTTTGCACAATTCAGCAACACATAAATCAATGGAACGTTTGGGTGAGGAATATTTTCAAGAGCTGTTGTCAAGGTCTTTTTTTCAACATGTGCCTCATGAAGAATCGTTGTTTGTGATGCATGACCTCATGAATGATTTAGCCACATTTGTGGCAGGAGATTTTTTTGTGAGGTTAGACTTAGATGTGAAGAAGGATGTTAGAAAGACAGATTTCAAAAAGTACCGCCATATGTCATTTGCTTGTGAGACATATATGACTTACAACAAGTTCAAGGCATTCGAAAGAGTTAATAGTTTGAGAACGTTTTTAGCTATGCCGAATGCGATGGGAGATGATAGCTGGCAGACATCCTACTTGTCAAGTAAGTTACTGGCTGACATACTTCACCAATTACCATTGTTGAGGGTTCTAAGTTTGAGTAAATTAGAAATAGTTGAGGTACCTGAGTGTGTTGGCAATATGAAGCACTTGCGATATCTTAACTTATCTCGAACTGGAATCACACATTTGCCAGAAAATGTATGCAATCTTTATAACTTACATACGTTGATTGTTTCTGGCTGTGGTAATTTGACTAAGTTGCCCGAAAACTTCTTAAAGCTTAAAAATTTGCGGCATTTTGACATTCGGGATACATTGCTTTGGAATATGATGCCGCTAGGGATTAGTGTGATGAAAAGCCTACAAACCCTTTCCAACAAAGTCGTTGTTGCTGAAAATAACGCCTTTTTTGTATATTGGGTTAGGAATTTAAAGAATCTCCAAGCGGGGATTAATATTAATGAGTTGCAGAGAGTGCAAAGTGTAAGGGATATATGGGGTGTGAACTTTTCAGAAAAAAGGGTTGGTAAGTTACATATGGGATGGAGTAACGTCTTTGATGATTCTCGTAATGAAGAACTTGAAAAGGAAGTCCTGGGTGCACTCAAGCCTCATAGTGATAACTTGAAAGATCTTGTAATCGAGTCATATGGAGGTAAAGTGTTTCCAAACTGGATAGGAGATCCCTCATTTCTCCGTTTGACTTCAGTACGGATTGAAAAATGCGAAAATTGTATGTTTCTACCACCACTTGGGGAACTGCCATCACTTAAGAAGCTGGTTATTCAAGAACTAAATGAGGTGAAAGTCGTGGGGTCAGAGTTCCTTGGGACAGGTATTGCATTTCCTAAGCTTGAAGGTCTGAAAATTAGGAATATGAGGGGGTGGGAGGTTTGGTCAACCAAGAGTGGTGTTGTAGGTGCAGTATTGTTTCCATGCATTGAAGAACTGTATATAGATAATTGTCCTAATTTGGCTCAAGTCTCACTTGAAGCACTACCTTCGCTGAGGGTTTTACATCTCAGCCATTGTGGTGATGGTGTATTGAGAAGTTTGATTCGTGTAGCTTCATCAGTCACCAAGTTGAGAATAAGCAGTATTACAGGGCTTAGTGATGGGGTGTGGAGAGGTGTTATGGACAATCTTGGGGCAGCTGAAGAACTAAGTATCCGTTATTGTCATGAAATAAGATACTTGTGGGAATCAGAAGCAGAGGCAAGTAAGGTTCTTGTGAATTTAAGGATGTTGGATGTGTTAGGTTGTTCAAAATTGGTGAGTTTGGGAGAGAAAGAGGATGGATGCAACCAACTAACATCTCTTAGGATTTTGGAATTATGGAGTTGTCAAAATCTTGAGCGTTGCAATTTGCCAAACAACATTCAAGAATTGTGTTTCTTCTATTGTGATTCGCTTGCATCTGTCTCCTTCCCAACAGGAGGGCACAAGCTCAAGTCACTCAAAATCGACACTTGTGAACAACTATTGGAAAAGGAGGTGCTTCTAAATACAAGCATGCCATCGCTGCTAGAGGTTGTACATATATGGAGTTGGCAAAATCTGAAATTAATCAATGAATTAACTTGTTTCATTCACATCACCCAATTAACAATACAAGATTGTTCGAGTATAGAGTCATTTCCTGCTGCCGACTTGCCGAATCTCACCTCGTTAACACATCTGACAATAAGAAATTGTAAAAGTATGGATGTTGATTCGTTTGGGGTTTGGCCTTCTAAGTTGGGTTCCTTAACTATAGGGGGCTTGAAGAAGCCCATATCAAAGTTTGGCCCACAAAACTTCCCACCTTCTCTTGTTCACCTAATCCTATTAGGTGGATCGGCAGAAGATGATGATGTGACTAGCGGAAGCCAATCGTCTCATATGCTTCCTTCATCTCTTACTCAGCTTCATCTTTTGGGATTTGAGGAATTGGAAACAGTTTCAAAGGGACTACAACACCTCACCTCCCTCCAGTATCTCATCATTTGGTGGTGCCCAAAGATTCAAGATCTACCAGAAGAGTTGTTGCCTTCACTTTTGAGTTTGGAAATATATAGATGCACAGATGAATTGAAAGAAAAGACAAGTAGAAGAGGTTCCTATTGGCCCCGCATCTCCTATATCCCATATGTCAACATATGCTAAAAGGTATGTCCTTCTCTCTCCATTTTGAATTTTTTACATTCTATATTTTAAGGGTATGTCCCTCTCTCTTCCCTTATCTCTTAGGCTACTCAGAGTAAGGCGACCCAATCCCCCTCTTTTTCCCTGCCACGTCAGCTTTCTCTCTCCTGCATGCGATTGGGTGCCCCAATAAGGCGACCTACACTACAAAAAACATACCTCACAAAAATAACTTTTAATTTAATACTACACACAAAAAGCAATCACATGAAACAAAACAAAAAAAAGAAGCAAGTAATACTCGGTCGTGTAGGTGACCAAGTTGAGTTTTTTTTGTTTGGCGACCAAGTAGCCACAGTAAGGTGACCGACTAGGATTCGGTCGTGCATCTCGGTCGTGACCTTCTACTGTGAGTAGCCTTATATCTTGTGCCTATATTTGAAAGAGGTGTTTGGCATTGCATTTTGAAGTTAGATTCAGTTCACTGAAATATGTTTTTGAATGAGTTGCAAACTCGCAATTAATATCTTAATCACGGTGGTTTGATGTTTGATAAACTCACCTAGTAACAACAAATTCTTGTTTTGTATAGTTGTATCAAGGATTCACTCACATCAGACGGGTTGCGAATGTTATGGATATAGCTATGTCAGCTACAGGTATTCACCTTTTCCACTTTTTGTCAATGAGGTATTTATAGAGTAGTTTGTTCTTGTTTGGAGGGATATATATGCCTAAATTTTATGATATGACTATAACTGAGAGCCAATTCTTTTGCTAGAGTCCATCTTCAGTAGTATAGTAGTATAGTGGACATCAAGTTTGACTTATTGTCATAAAGACAATTATGTAGTGTTTGGTATGCTGTAATCAAAGCCGGAATGGAAAAGATTATTACTCAACCATTTGGGCTTAGTTAACCAATCTCTTAATATAGGATGATGATGATGATGATGATAATGATGATGAATGATGAACCGATTAAAGCTTTAGGTAACTTTAATACTACTTGGATATATATTTTTTTTTAGAAAGGCAATATTTATAAAAAACACAAAGAACAAAAATACAATGTAAGGCATCCCCCTTAATTAATCAAGCTAATTAAGAGAAGGAGGGACCCAAGTAACAAAACAAACTATACTAACAAGAATTACCCTACAATGTGGAGCCACACATAAACTGCTAACCAACAAAGCCATAGGACCACATGAAATTTTGAAAGAACACGTATTAGGAACATGGACCAATAAAGAACATATGCTATCCAAAAGGAAAATGCAGATGCACCATATAGAAATACTACTTGGATACTGAGGTCTACAAGAAATTACATAAGGATCGTGCTTAACAAAGGGAGATACTTATTTGCAGTAATGATTAAAAAATTTATTGGGGCTGATATGGAAGCATCAATTTTTCACAATGCACTTTATACATGACTAACATATTATGCAAAATAGTTGTTTATGTTTCAAATAGATATGAGTAACAAATATTCAGCTCAACATGATCAAAGAATGTCTTGTTTTCTGATATACTCTGTTTTTTTTACAGAACGGGTTTTCAAATTTCTGGATGGGATTTCCAGCTGGCCAATAATTTCCTATAACCTGTTATTATGGAGCCCAACAGAGAACAGATGCCATCTTCAATGCTTCTATCGTATTTTTTGTATGAGACTATGAGTTGATATGACCCTTCTTGGTTTCTTTAATGCAACCGTTCTTAGTTTTGGCCATGTAGGAGTTTCACTGTGTGTCTCATTTGCAACTCTTATTGGTTATGTATTTGATTGTTTTTTCCACTTGATATTATGTACCTTATTTTTATCAATAATGGGTTATATATAAGTTTACGGATATATTTTGTAACTTCTTTCTATAAATTCATAATTACGATTCCTACCACAGTACCACATATATGTCTCCGAGCTCAACCTATGGCTTTTGCTACCAAGTAAATCATGAAATCTGTCTATAAAACGTATTTAGTAGACTTTATGTGACCCATTTGACAGCTTTTCTTTTTCATTTTCAGTCAACTCTCGTATCCCAACCCAATTAACCCATCAAATATTAAACATAACCTAGTTTGACCCATTTTAATATACACGAGTCGATATAATCACATCAACAATGAACAAACATACAAAATCACTTGACTTTAATAATACATAAATGTAACAGATTGGTACCTTCTTGGGGCAGGATTTGTTGGTTCTGAATACAACAAACTATTTGGTTTCCAAATGACCGTTATAACAATCACCGAGAATTAGGCCGACCTTCTCAATCTACAAACAATGTCTTGTTTTCTGATATACTCTGTTTTTTTTACAGAACGGGTTTTCAAATTTCTGGATGGGATTTCCAGCTGGCCAATAATTTCCTATAAC
The DNA here is from genome assembly GCA_014162995.1 of Artemisia annua. Taxonomy (NCBI): domain Eukaryota; kingdom Viridiplantae; phylum Streptophyta; class Magnoliopsida; order Asterales; family Asteraceae; genus Artemisia; species Artemisia annua. Next base: position 31,440 of record LBNU01024544.1, on the reverse strand, counting down.
CTGTTATTATGGAGCCCAACAGAGAACAGATGCCATCTTCAATGCTTCTATCGTATTTTTTGTATGAGACTATGAGTTGATATGACCCTTCTTGGTTTCTTTAATGCAACCGTTCTTAGTTTAGGCCATGTAGGAGTTTCACTGTGTGTCTCATTTGCAACTCTTATTGGTTATGTATTTGATTGTTTTTCCACTTGATATTATGTACCTTATTTTTATCAATAATGGGTTCTATATAAGTTTACGGACATATTTTGTAACTTCTTTCTATAAATTCATAATTACGATTCCTACCACAGTACCACATATATGTCTCCAAGCTCAACCTATGGCTTTTGCTACCAAGTAAATCATGAAATCTGTCTATAAAACGTATTTAGTAGACTTTATGTGACCCATTTGACAGCTTTTCTTTTTCATTTTCAGTCAACTCTCGTATCCCAACCCAATTAACCCATCAAATATAAAACATAACCTAGTTTGACCCATTTTAATATACACGAGTCGATATAATCACATCAACAATGAACAAACATACAAAATCACTTGACTTTAATAATACATAAATGTAACAGATTGGTACCTTCTTGGGGCAGGATTTGTTGGTTCTGAATACAACAAACTATTTGGTTTCCAAATGACCGTTATAACAATCACCGAGAATTAGGCCGACCTTCTCAATCTAAAAAAGCCTTTAATGTAACTTACCATATCGCCTAAAAACTGACACCAATCCCAAGTCACATATGAAGGTTAATACCCTATAAATGACTCACGCGATAGTACTTTTAGAAGATGTATTATCTTGGGCAGTTTAAGAGATAGTTATCAAAAAGTTGTAACAAGATAAGATAGTTGTGGGAATCAGAAGCAAAATATAGTTAGGAGTATAACTTAGGGGTGCAAGTGTGCAACTAACATATCTTTGGATGTTAGACTTTTAGTATTGTAAGAATCTGGAGCATTGCAATTGTCCAAACAACAATGAATTTGAGTATTGAAGTAATGGTAGTCAATTGTCTGATTTTTTTTTGGGTAACCATGGTTCACGGGGTTTGAACGGCCCAGGGGCGGATCTAGCTGATACACAGGGTATGCACGTGCATACCCTATGAAAAATTTTAGTAGTGTAAAAATATATGTTTTTCTCATAAGTTGGTATAAAATACACTACAAACCTGTGGGTGCACACTCTCTAAATTGCTGAAAAATTATCAGTGCATACCTCTAGATTTCGAAGAAAAAAAAACTGAAGGGGTGTTTGTTTAAGCTTATTTGTGGGCTTATGAGCTTATTCATATTCGGCTTATATTTCGCAAGCACACATTTTCTGGCTTATTTCGAGACTTATGGGCTTATATAAGTTTGTTATGACATAATAAACTTATATAAGCGTATAAGTCATAAAATAAGCAAAATAAAAATATAAAAAATGGAGCTTATGAAACATAAGCCGAAAAAAGATAAGCTCGTAAGCCCATAAATAAGCTTAAACAAGCACCCCCGAAGAAGAAGAAAGAAAGCTCGACTGGTATTTTGAGTATTGCGGCTGTGCGTTGAAGAAGATGAAGGTCAACAAGTCCATTGGGTTAGTGTATTTACTTGCCCAGTTGTAATGCAAATTACTATATATATTAAATACAGATCAAAACCACGTCGTTTTTTAATCTACTAGGCATTTTTTTGGGCTAAGGGTATGTTTGGTGAAAGTAACTGTTGCTGGTGCTGGTGCTGGAGATGGTGCTGGTGCTGGTGCTGGTGCTGGTGCTGGTGCTGGTGCTGGTGCTGGTGCTGGTGCTGGTGCTTATAAAAAGATATTATTTTTATAAGCTACATGAAGTAACCTTTGGTTTTAAGAGATTATGAAAGATTATTTTTTTTATAATCTCTTATAAGTTATGTCAGCCAAACAAAGATTATTTTTTAAGTAATTTATTTTTTGAAAAAATAAGCACAATTTCTCAACAATCTTGTGTGCCAAACATAGCCTAAGATGGCCTGGTTCAATAGCATGTTTTTGCCCACCTTAAGTGGTGTATAGAAGATGAAAACGCAGAATTTATACCTGAAACCTCTAGAATCAGTGGCGTAGCCAAATGAGGTGTAGGGTAGGCCACGGCTCACCCATAAGCCCATGAAATTCTTATATGTTTTGTATATGTATGCCAAAGCCCAAAAAATAATTGATTAGGGCCTATAACTAATCTTTTCCAATGATAGTTCATATTTTTTTTACATTGATGGTGCTTGCGAAGTGTCTTAAAATTCACAGCTACTGTAAAGATTATTCTATTTTGAGTTTTTTTATACTTGTTAGTGTGTCAAAAATTATTTGGCCCACCCAAAAGTAAAATCCTGGCTACACCTTTGTCTAGAATCCATCACACACATCACCGCCTTTCTTTTTCTTATTCTCATCAAAACCTGGATTCCAACATGCGGTGTGAAAGCAATCAGTAATGGTATAAGGTGTTGATTTTGGTGCTGCAGCTGGGTTATGGCTGTCATAAGTCTCATCTTCAAGCCTTTCTTTTGCGGTAAGTGAAGTCGGGTTGTAAGTTTCGGATTTGATGGTTTCTTATTAATTGTGGGTTCCGTTTTAATGTAAGTGTTTTTATGAAATCAAGGGTGTAGCTGAATTGTAATCATCAAAGCCGTATAAAAAAATTAGGGGTTATAATTTTTGTCTTTAGATTAGATGGATTCTAGGGTTTATGTGTCGTATTTTGATTTTGCAGGTTTTCAAGAGAGGATTTTCAAAAATCTCAGTGCGCTGTTATGGGTTTGTGTTTCTTTCATAAAGGTTTCTAAAGAATCTTACAAACGGGGAGATTTGTACTGTGTAAGCTCTATATTTTAGTTATTGTAGCTTTTTAATTTTTTATGTAATTTTTTTCCGGTTTGATAGGATTCATATGGGTTTCTGATTATTTGTTAATGTTTTTGCTTTGTTGGTATTTTAGATTTTCATTAACTTTTTATCAGCTAATAATTTGCTTTGGTGGTGCAAAACAGAAAGTCACCCGCCAAATGAATTCGTTAGAGAGGACCGGAAGCAGCAATGAAATATATGGCTGGCAGTGTTGCAAAAATCGGCCGAATTGGCCGATTAATCGGCGATTAATCGGTAATCGGCCTAGGACCTTGGAGAGAATTTCACGGAAATCAGCCGATTAATCGGCCGAGTCAAGAAAATCGGTCGATTAATCGGTAAAAAATCGTTAATCGGCCCGGGACCGCCTCAGTACCGATTCACGATTTTTGCAACATTGATGGCTGGTGATTTTGAGTAGCATTTGGTGAAAAATGAATTTTGTTTGGAGGCACCAAAGGTCATAAACGAGTCCGTCTCAGGTATGCATTTTTTTCTCTAACGGACCAAACTATAACAAAATATAACATGTCAAATAAGTAAAGAAAGGGTTATCTGATTACGACAACTTCAAATACTATAGTCGCATCCAAACGCTATGATTACGAACACTTCAAATACTATAGCCGCATCAGGGGAAATGTGGCTCTAACAGTGTTAATAACTGCTGCAACAGGTTATGATTCCAATTCTAGCTGCCAAATTAGTTAGCAAATATGTTGCAGTAGATGCTAATGCACTTCCTATATCCACATTGCAGGTGCTTACCCTTTTTGATGGATTTAACGCCTCATTTTTTATATAAATTAGATAAGATGGTCGATGTATGACTATATTTAGTTAATTACGCTACTTAACAAATATGAAATCCTAAACGTACATAAAGTACTAATTATAATGTATTCGTCAATTCCCGATAAACTTAGAATTAACTAAAGGGGGTTGGAATGTTGTACGAATCCAACATGATTCAAAGAACTGAACATTTATCACATTTGTACTGGTGAATGGAGATTATTGCTTATCCCTTCATTGGAATGTTATATATTTAGCCTTCAAATCAGGATGATTAAATGGTGGCAAACCCGGTGACTTCCTTCTTTTTTTGTTCTCATAACAGCATAGGTTTCTCCTTTATACCCATTATCATATGTACTTACTCTCTCACTTTCGCACAGTACCTCATACTGGTGGAGGTTCTTATGGCGTGATCTTAGGTGTTTAAGTAAATACTACCAACTGTTTGTAATATAATGACTTGGATTGTACATGTATGCATTTTTTTATTCTCAGTTATAATAATTTACGCCTTTTTCAGCAACTTCATTTAAAGCTAACCCACACAGGTTTACAGGGATGCAGCCCACAAGATTTACAATAACCAGCCATACAATTCAGAACACGAACAAGTAACTTTTTAAGTCCATTAGGCATGATAACAACAGTAGCACGCACGCTTTAAAGAAGCTGATAAAGAAGCTGCAACAGCAGTTGCACGCACGCTTTATGGGGGGGGGATCAAGAAGAAATGGAAGCGGAAGCACTTGGTGCAGCAACGGTTGCATCTGTTTCGTCTAAAAGATAGGTAGATGCCAAGTCTAATCTTAGTTTAACAATTAAGAAATATGCATCAGGCTAGATGATATGTGGCCACGACGTTTTATGCAAGGTTTATATGTATTATATTGCCAGTTTATAAACTTATTGTGTACTATTTCCCGCCAGATATGTGACCCTGATTGGAACCCTTTCGCCTGATATACAGGTATGCGTTTCTTTGCTTATATTTTATATTACATTACAAAATAAGCGGGTTGATCAAATTAGGTATCGGGTCAAAACAGGTGGTGGTAATAAAATTGGCGGGTTAAGATTTGTAGTGTTTAGATTATTTCGACGAGATCTCACACTTTAGTGTTTGAATAGTTAACGCACTTTTTCGGGAATGACAAAGCATTTATAACCATTGTACTCTGCATACACATATTAAGCAACTGTTGTATTTCGATGAGCACACAAATTATTTAATAATTAATACGAAGGAGTCAAATTGCACATAAGTTAATTGCGGAGTACTTAATAGGTGTGATGACTGGTATGTGTATCATCTTAAAGTATAGTTGTATCATACTGATGTTTATACGCTTAAACTATCATCATTTCATGCTTCTTTTTTGACAGTTGGTGAACAAGAACATAATTCAGGTATGTAATTTTCTGTTGTGCTTAAACTATCATCATTTCATGCTTTTTTTTGACAGTTGGTGAACAAGAACTTAATTCAGGTATGTAGGTTGACCGTATAACCCAGGTATCAATATGTTCCTTCAATATGGGCCTATTAACTTATTCATTTGCGCATTTATGGTTGTTAACCTGAGATAAATTTTGTTGACATGCATGACTCTAAACAAAACTATGAAGGTAAAAAATATATGACCTATTCAAATTTATTTGTGCTCTTTTTTTATCTTCTGTTGTTAATAGGCCCATATTGAAGGAACACAAAGATTGCTATTTAAATCTTCCTGGCAAAATGAATAAGTTGTGAAAGCTAAAGGCTCAAATAACAAAGATTAATGGCGTCATAACTTTTGGATGTATGTACTTTGTTTGGACACACAATATTTCTTTAAGTGATTCGATATTTTTGTTACTCAAATGATATAAGTTACTGTATTTTATTTAATGTTCTCATAATAACAGCCACAATGTTCTACTACATCAAAGGTTAGATGACATGTGCTATTGCACTAATCTTGCAACATTTTAAATCATCATATCAGTGTCTTTTTTACTTTTGAATTGAATGTCTAATCTTGGGTTGCATAATTGCCTCCATAAACTTTGTACATGTAGACCTTTTCGAATCATATTTAGATTATGCAAAGGAGCAGTCTTCCCTAAAAAATAACCGCCAACTACGACGCCCCGCCGCAACGCGGCAGACCGGTGCCCTACTCGTGCCCAACTCGTTATATATATTAAGGGAGACTCAAAACTACGTCGTTTTGCTTAGTGGGTTTCCCGCCAAAAATCTTGGGCTCCTTTGGCCCAGTCACTCTGGTCCGTTTTGCTCCAGTTACGATCCTTTTATGCCTATGATATCCAGAACATTCATATGCGGTGTCGTACCTTTCTCACACACACAACAAGGGTTAGGGTTTCTATTTTGGGGCTTTTGGTTGCCGGTCTCACACACATAAACACACAATCAGATCACATAGTTTTCGGGTTTTTTTTGGTGCCGATCAAAACGGTTCATTTTCGGTTGCAATTAACCAAAACACAAGAGCTAGGGTTTCAGTTTTTTTAGGGTTTTCTTTTTGCACCAACTCGCTGGGTCAAGGTATGTTTTTTTTTCTTCCGGTCCATTTTCATTGTTTATTACACACAAAACACTGACATAAACCTAGAACATTTCCGGACCCTCGCATCAAAGTGTTCGAAGATTGGGGGTTTTTGATTTTCGCTGTTAAAGTTGAAATTGTTTTAGGTGTTTTGGTATTAATGATGAGTTGAATAATCAGGTGTATTTTGGTATTAAAGATTGGAGTTTTTTTTCCTGTTTAAGTTTAGCTCTTATACGAATAAATGACATCAATGTATTATTTATTTGCGTTTTTCACACTAATATGTTATACGGTTAATTATTGTTTATAGTTGGATGTTCAAAAAAATTGTTAAAAGCATCTATATAAAACAATATGAACATTTGGTGTTCTAACCATTTAGATTCAACTTAAATTATTAGTATTGCTTACAGTTAGACCTTTAAAAATAGTTTGATAGGAGTTGTTTGTTTAAAAGTTTTGTGTTAATTTATATAGAGTGCTAACATTTCTTGGTTCTCGACTGTTGCCAATTATTCTTTTGACAATATTGGTGTTGTTTGTAATACTTAATAATCAAATAGTATTATTTGCCATCTTTTGTGTCTACGTTTTTGGTGACAAACGACTTTTTCTTGCTGCTTTAAACTATGGCACCCAAATCCAAAAATGGGTCTGGGGTCTGATGTGTCTTTACAATATCAAACGTAATGAGGACATTGGACTTAGGTTTCCCATAAGCATTGAAAAGACTAACGTCAATACCAGTTTTTCGTTTACAATTTGTATATCCTACCAAAAAGAAATTGATTTTTAAGGAAAGCTAATAATTTCCTACTATTTGTCATAATTTGTTGCAGGTTCTCAAAGTTTGGGCTACATTGTATTTTTGCTGTACTTGGACCTGCTGAATGGTCATTAGTAGCGTAAGCGCATCTTTTATGTACCAGTAGAGTTGAACAACGCTGCTGAATTGCTGTACATGTTGGAATGCCAGGTACTTTATCATCTTATGTGAATTTCAAGATATGTAACTCCTTATTAGTTTCTTGACTATGTATAATGTTTGTATTTACAGCTTCTGGGCACACCTACTGAAGCTCTTCGTGTTTTATCGAAAACAAAGATGCAACGTCATACGTTTCTCAGCTTCCTGACTATGTTTGTTTTTGGGTATTCAGTTTTTTTAAGTAAAGGTAAGTTAACCAATCCCAAACACACATTATTTACTTGAAAATTGAGGCACATAGTTTTTTCCAAACCATTAACCTTCTTATTCTTTTTATTTCACTTTCATTTAAAATGAAGCTAAAATTGCTCTATCTCCGCTTATTAGGTCACACACCTATCAGCACAATGTGGTGGTGCCTTTATATAAGCCTGCGAGTCTCATAAACCATAAGCCACGTATAAGCCAAAAAACAAATAACCTCATAAGCCATGTATAAGCTTAAACAAACACCCCTTTAATGGTATTTGTACTTAAAATAGTTTCGTCACTAACCCTACGTGGATGTCTCTTTGTACAGCCGAGTTGTTCTTAATTAGTATTGGTATGATTCACATTGCAGGTTGCGTCGTAACCAGATATGGTGGCCAACTGCGCTTTCGTTCTGTCGATTGGCTTCTAGGTAATTCCTTAACTATGTTTGTATATACTTACTTATAAGCTGGCTTATTCATTGTCTCATGTGCATTTCAGGTTGCTGCTCTTAATGTGAGTCCGTGTCTTTCACATTCAAAATATAAAGGCGACAGNGCATCTTTTATGTACCAGTAGAGTTGAACAATGCTGCTGAATTGCTGTACATGTTGGAATGCCAGGTACTTTATCATCTTATGTGAATTTCAAGATATGTAACTCCTTATTAGTTTCTTGACTATGTATAATGTTTGTATTTACAGCTTCTGGGCACACCTACTGAAGCTCTTCGTATTTTATCGAAAACAAAGATGCAATGTCATACGTTTCTCAGCTTCCTGGCTATGTTTGTTTTTGGGTATTCAGGTTTTTTAGTAGAGGTAAGTTAACCAATCCCAAACACACATTATTTACTTGAAAATTGAGGCACATAGTTTTTCCAAACCATTAACCTTCTTATTCTTTTTATTTCACTTTCATTTGAAATGAAGCTAAAATTGCTCTATCTCCACTTATTAGGTCACACACCTATCAGCACAATGTGGTGGTGACTTTATATAAGCCTGCGAGTCTCATAAACCATAAGCCACGTATAAGGCAAAAAAATAAATAACCTCATAAGCCATGTATAAGCTTAAACAAACACCCCTTTAATGGTTTTTGTACTTAAAATAGTTTCGTCACTAACCCTACGTGGATGTCTCTTTGTACAGCCGAGTTGTTCTTAATTAGTATTGGTATGATTCACATTGTAGGTTGCGTCGTAACCAGATATGGTGGCCAACTGCGCTTTTGTTCTGTCGATTGGCTTCTAGGTAATTCCTAAACTATGTTTGTATATACTTACTTATAAGCTGGCTTATTCATTGTCTCATGTGCGTTTCAGGTTGCTGCTCTTAATGTGAGTCCGTGTCTTTCACATTCAAAATATAAAGGCGACAGACTCGCTGCGTATAGTTTCAGTGTCTTATGCACACGCAGAACTGTTGAACGATGCCTTGACCAATGACCTCATATACTGAACAAGGTCCACTAACTTGCCTAACATCGTTATCGTCTGGCTTATGGGATCACTTTCTTTAGGATCCTCTTTTTCCTTTTTTTTGTTGTGGCAATCCATCTTTGCTGATTGGATGGCATGTCAGACGCGTGACGATCGAGTCACCTATTACGTATCTGACATCCATTCAACCAGCGAAGCTTGATTGCTTTTCAGCATATGCTCGCCGTTGGTCTTTCTATTGGTATGCGACATTACAGTCATGGTTAGTCCTATGCTTTCGGAAGCGATGATGAATTCTTATGAAAATTATCTTTCCTGTGCTGGTGGCTCGCGCACCCTGGTATATTGGCAGGGTAACCACAGACAGTACGTGGGTCCAGCCATGCCGGATGTGTGAAGCCGCCCAAGGAACTGCAGATCTGAGCTTCGCACGATCAAAATTACAGCCTATTTAGTTAGGTTTTCTGCTTACCATGGCGCATATGATCCTTTATGTACAAAAAAAAGTGTATATCACGTGAGGCAAAGTGGTATTCAACCTTAAAGTAACCCACGAGCCGATGATCTATTGGTTGAACGTTAATTTTATACCTAATTCCACCCACTTATGTTAGCATACGGTAGAGATTCTATTTGTAGTGCAACATACATGTGAGACATGTACGTTCCCTGGTATTAGAACCTTCTCCCCAACCCGCACAAAACAATTTTTCCTGTCATAAGATCCACTTATGGATGGCATTGACAGCTACTGTTTAACCGCATCTGCAGTTGACGGATGTATGCCATTACTATTTATGCATGTCTTCTAAGGTTTTGTTTTATATGTATGCTCATATCATGGTTTTCGATGTGCATGTCCATTATAGTTTCCGAGGCAATGATGAATATTTTTGCAACCTTGCTCTTCCATGAGCGTGGCTGCCATGTTCCGTGTCTTCATAGGTCACCTTTTATTCTTTCGTTGGAATCTGTTATTATAAGTATGTATTAAATCAGTAAGCGAACTACGTCGTTTTGCTTTGTGGGTTTCCCGGCAAAAATCTTGACCTCCTTTGGCCCAGTCGCTCTGGTCCGTTTTTCTCCAGTTATGATCCGTTTATGGCTATGATATCTAGAACATTCATATGTTACTTCAATGCAAGATCGGTTTGCAGGTACCTTCACTGAATTATTCAGTGTATAGGCATTACACCCATAGTTAGTCTTACGATTTCGGAAGCAATGATGAATTCATCTGAAAATTATCTTTCGTGTGCTAGTGGCTCACGCATTCTGGTATATAGGCAGGGTGACCGCTAACGGGAACCGGGTGCAGCCATGTCAGATGTGTGAAGCCGCCCACGAAAATGCAGATCCGAGCTTCCCTTTTCTCTGCCCTGTTAACCTGTGAATATAAGGCGATTTTGCGTGTTAAGACCTTGGTTTCCTGAAAGTTTGGCTATAGTGCAACAGTGCAAGGTAAGATCTGAAAAGCTAAATCAACTTTTATTCTTTCTTTGGAATCTGTTATTACTTCAATGCAGCATGGGTTTGCAGGTACCTTCACTAAATTATTCATTGTATCTATACTGATTCTGCAATATATGGTTTTCAATTTTTTTGCTTAGTATGGTTGTAATTTTTTATTTACTTGACCAGGTACCTTTAATGTGAACTTACGACGCACTATGCAATCATCCATTATCATGCCATCTCTGATGTTACAGAACAGGTGACTTAATGTTTTTGCCAAATTCGTTTCACTTTTCTTTTTATATAAGGTGTTTGTTGTACCGTGCTTGCTAGCCTTTTCGCCTTATGTACATTTGGAAAATATCAAAATTCACTTTTCATTTTATCAGCTATTTCCAAATTTATATAAGGCCACTAAATAAGCTAGCACAAATTTTCCACACATACTTAGTTCAATTGTTTTATCAGTCATTTTCATTTTATTTAGGCTGATTGCCTTTCATATGTGTTTCCCCTTTTCTTTTTCTTAAGGTGTTGGGAACTATTGCTCGGAAGGAAAATATTGGTTGCAAGACTGATTAACAAAAGAACAACACTAACCGAATGGTCCAGGTATAACACCAACAATACAGACGGCCACCACCACTTAACGTACCTATATTTTCCTAAGGAATTTGCATGGCATAAAGATGGAAAATATTAGCAACGGAGACGAAGACCAGGTACCAACCCCAGCCGATGTATTTTACCTAAGGATGTGGTTGTGTCACCAAAAAGGTGGTACATCCTTTGACCATATCCGCACAGTTGATGGCCATATTTATCGTACATATAGGGATGATTGCCAAGCAATGGGCCTCTTCAGAGACGATCATGAATGGAATATAGCTTAGGAATGTCCATGTTCAAAATTATTATAGATTAAAGTGTACATTCATGTAGTGATTCATTATTTTTTTTTTACATTTTTTAAAATTAACGATGTTATCCCATTATTTCTTCTTTATGCGTATGACTATATAGCAAATATAAAAATCAAAATGCATTCTTATAAATGAACCAATGTATACTTTGACTTAAAAAAAATGGTTTAAAATATAACCATATCACAAGCAGTAAAGAAAACGATAGAACAACAACCAATTACTACACCGAAAAAAACCCCGCCAGGCCGCAACGCGGCCGACCGCCGCCGATCTTGTTAATTAGTTATAACTTATAAGATTAAATTTTGAGCCTACCAGTTTTTTCCTCCCCAACCACTCACTAAACTACTATAATAGTTTACTCTTTACACATCATTTTTATCATTTTACTAGTTTTGTAAAGTGTTTAATACAGTTGCAAAAATCAATATCTTATATTTTTACTTGTTAGTAATTATTTTGTCTTTTATGTATTAAACGTGGAAATTAATCTAATTTGTCCTTTTACATGTTCTAAGGTTTGTTTTAATTTTTGATAAGATTACGAAATGTGAAATTGTGAACTTGTTGCTCATTTAGTACCAAATTTACAAATTAGTATTGTAGTTGATTACTACGTATTATTATTGTATGAGTTGATCATAGTGATTAGACCCCAAGATTGTAAGATCGTACAATTATGACAAAATATTAGATGAGCTATACTACTTTTGATCTTATAAGATTAGCACTATAGATAGTTGTAACAAAAATAAGTTTGTCTAACGGATGCCCTCATGACATGGATTTTTTATATGAATAAAATAGGAAATAATGAGTATATTAAATTTAAAATCACGTGTAATTAAGGTGATTCAAAAGTTTGAGTTCAATTAATAACTCTAAACAATGCCATGAGGGCACCCGTTAGACAAATTCATATAAAAAAAACAAACACGCATAGATGTATTTTGAAAAACCCGACCCGCAAAACCCAACCTGAAAATCCGATTTTATAAAAACAAAGATAAAAACTCTACTAAAAAAATGCATACCCTAATCTGAAATGCCACTCTTTGAACCCACCGCCACAGACTCAAACCAGGTAAAGCCCTTCCTTTTCATGAGGTTGTTTGCATCTAGCAGGAGTTGAACTTGAGACCTCAGTAACAAGCCCTTTTGCCACTAAGTCAACGTTCAATGGTTTTGTCAGATTCATCATCTGTTATAAATGCTCAATTGTCTGTTCATACTATCAGCTGTTTCAACAGGACTCCAACATCTCAACATTTGGAAGTACCCAAATCTGCTTTCACATCTGGGTAGGTCCTTCTATGTCTTTCCTTTTGCGACTTCTTTTAGAATCCATGTGTATAAATCATATAATCGATTCTGACTTTATTTCAATGACTATTCGGCATTACTTTTTGGAATTCATTATCTCGTATTGCAATTGAAATGAATTAATGAGTTTGTTGGGAGGTGCCAAAATATTGCAATAAACTTGATTATGACTGTTTGATTGCGTGTGGTCAATCAATTAGTTTTGCGGTCCAAAAGAAGTTATCATGTAAAATCATTTTGCGGTTCCGAACAGCCCGTACCCTTTTATCGTTACCTGACCTTGAAATGGTGACACGTGCTTGAAGTTAAAGACCAAGTCCAAACAAAAAACTGTCGAGTTCAAACAATGTTCGGGTTGTGTAACAGAAGACCAAAGCCATTGTCACATTTACTTAGTTTCCAACCACGTTCATAGTTGTTGCATGCATTTAGGATGAGGAGTGGACCACCACTTCATGCATTAGTCCTTAGTTTTGTTCCTAAAGTCTAGGAGGTCATGCATTAGTCAGTTATTCATTTTCTTAGCATTATAAATTATGTACTTTGCTTTTGATGAAATCAGAGAAGAAAAAGAATGAATTAGTTCAAGAGTTAGTTCTTAGTTTGGTTATAGTTTAGAAGGAGAATAACCATCTCGAATCGGTTTTTATCAAATGGTATCATGTCTCGTCCGACCCGCTAATGCTGATAATATGAACAAATCCAACCAGCTAAAATCCAGTTATAACCATCACCTTTGACATCTAACAGTCTCTAGTGTCACTAATGTTACATTCACTAAAAAAGGAGTCCCCTGTTCCAAACTGCATATGAAGGCAGCTTGCTTATAAAAATGTTTCAGTAGCCATCCAATCAACTTATAGACAGGGACCGTATCCCCATCGTATTCTCGTAATTTTTTAAACCTTTACGTGCAGAAAAACTTGAGGTATTTGCCTTGTTCTTGTTTTTTTCTTGCATTTTCACATGTACAGTGGTTTAGATGTTAGAAAGTTAAGGTATATTATATAAATTGATTATTAAGATTCATCTGAAACAGATCAACAAGAAATATACGTGTTACCAGAAAGAAACTTGACAGGATCACAGCCCTTACGTTCTTTATGAAATGCAAATGCAGAAAAAGGAATACGGTGTTTTACAGAGTCATTGATATAGCTTCAGATATCATCTTGCTGCAACATTTAAACCATATTCATTTTACAATTCATTTTAATTAAAGTTGTGTTTAGTTCTAACAAGTTAAACAGATAAAACAGAAACATTCATAATGCATAAACCTCAAATATCATTTACCATTTATTCAAAAAAAGCTATATTATCATTGAAGCAATTAACCTTTTTTTTTTTAATCACGTTGTAAGTTTTAACGGATATAATTAATGAATATGTCCGGACTCGAACACGAGACTTCGGGATTGCACACTTTACGTATGAGTTTCAATAATTAATAATTATTATATTTTGTTATGAATAATTATTTAATTCATGAACTTAACGGTACCTAACGACCGTTAGACAAAACTAGAAGGACTAGAGATGCAAAGAGTGAAAGTTGGCTTCGGGTCGGGCTTGGGCTTGCTATGGCCGGCCACACCTAGGGAAAAAGGGGGGTTGGCTTTGTTTCCAAGCTACCCTACTCCTATATAAAGAGACCCCTCTTCCATTCTCATTCACACCTTGATTCAGTGAATCATTAATCTCTTCTCTTCTTCTTGAGCTATAGAGAAATCGACCAAGGCATCCTTATTGGGAAGCTTACTCGATTTTGAAAAGGCTCACTTCTAGTTTAATCTTGTTCGTGAAGAATCTAGCTTTTCTTATTGAAGCGCTAGTAGTACGTGTGTGTGAGAACGAAGTGTTAGCATACTTTTGCTAACGTGATCTTGCCCTATTCGACTATCTGTTAGTCGATCCATATAAGCCCTCTCCTAGGGTTTATAAGTTCTTGTTCTTGGAAGCTATTAGAGGTACGCATTTCCCTTTTATGTTTTGGTTAATTAATTATTTGTATTTGATCTTTTCCGCTGCGTACTCTTAGATGTTTATGTGTTTATTAGTTTTATATTATTCACATATTCCAACACACGTTTGACATAATAATTTGATTATTTTGGATATGATTTCTAGTCAATCGAACCTGACCTGTGAAAATGCCCGCTTTTGACCCGTTAACCAACCCACCTTTTTGGCTGCCTCTATGGATCATAAGTATAACTTGCTCATGTGATGCAACTATAGAAAATTCTTCTGAAACCTGCAATAAAGTTTCAGAGCAAATTTATAATTAGGAAGGGCACATAGAACAAAAATAACTAAATTTACAAAAGTTCAGTAACCAATCTCTCAAGTCTCTAAGTGATTTTTATTTATTTATTTATTTATTTTTTATTTTATTTATTTATTTATTTATTTTTAATAATTAGGAAGGGCACATAGAACAAAAATAACTAAATATCAGTAGTGACTTTTTTTTACCACTATCCAAGAACTGGAGGCATCGCCTAGCTGTAAACACTTTAAAGGAAATAATAATGAAGTGAAACGGCAAACTTATACACCAGCAAAACATTTTAACCAGCCATACCTAAAAACTGGGCTATTGCTGGTTATTTTTAAGGTGAACTTTAAAAACTTTGTTTAAAGAATAGGTCAAACGGTTCGTAAATGACCTAAAGTTTATTTCAGTCCTTACAAGTTTCAAACTCTTGAATCGCTTGATTGAAAGATGAACTGGTATTTCTTTAATATAGTTTTCGTAATCATATTTAAAATGTTCAAGCAAAAAAGGACAACATTTTGCTAGTTCTTACAGCCTCACAAAATAAACAACCGACGAAAAAAGACTAGTTCATTGACTTTTATCAAGGCATAAGATTCTTAGTTTTCACTTTTGAATCGAGGGGAAGGAAACATACATTTGATAGCAAGACGTGTTTTATGTTTTATGGAATGCTTTTTATGTCATATTTTAGCACAACACCAGCAGGCCTACCGACTACAACTATTAATTATGATGAATTGAAATTACTTTGTTCAACCGCAACACAATGAAGTTGATAATGACAATGTGAAACAAAGTTATCAGCTCCACAGCAATGCTCCTAAATAAAATGGACAATTAGAGAAATGAAAATATAATATAATTGAATCGAGGTCCAATACAGAAACAACTCAACGGAAACATTTACAATGAAATATTTTATATGTATAGGGAATATATTAGCTACAAGTTTTTGTAGCTAATTGGCTACAATTTTTTGTAGCTAATTTGCTACAATTTTATGCTTTAAATGTGGGTCCTTGATTCTTTTTGTGGGTCCTGATTCTTTTCTGTGGGTCCCTGATTCCTTGCTAGTGTATTTTTTTGTGAAGGATTGTAGCCAATTGGCTACAAAAATTGTAGCCAAGATATCCCCGTGACCCAAGTGGTTATCGGTAAAAGAGATTCATAGTTATATTCAATATACCTGTTGGTCAGTGAAAGTACCACAAGCGTTCCTTAACTAGGATTTAACATAAATAACCTAAGTGTTGGATTCCCTTAAACATAATCAAGTCACTGAGTGAACAGTCACTCAGTGAGTCATCTTCAGGATGTTTAGAACAAGCCTAACGAAAAAGGTTTTCCATTTAGTGAGCGAGACCTCAGTGAATGGATCTAAGCCAAAGAAGAAGATGATGGATTCAGTGAGTGATGACAATAGCTGCACTGAATCCCCAAGTCTCCTCACCAACTATGAAGACTGAAGAAGCTACCTGAAGACTGAAGAATAGGCGGGATTGGAGGGAAAGTTTGAAACTGTTCTAATAAAAGTGCTTTATCACTTTATAAGTCAAACTTTCCTGTATTTGGCTGCAATCCAACCTAAGCCTAAAGAAGGTTATCGTCTTCAATAACCCAAAGATGGTTGCCTTCAACAGTAAACAAAGACTTCTAAAGATTATCTATGAAGTCTTTAATCGATTGGACAATAGTATTGTATTATACTTGTGTATAAATAGGATCATAAAGAAAGGAAAAAGTTAAGTTTTGTAATTAATGCTTAGCATTCACAAACCCTTTTCTCCTCCAAAGAACATACTTGTACTTGAGATAGCTCGATTGTACCTTAGTTGTCACTTAAGGCTTAGGCTTAAGTTTAGTGAGGAGAAACACACCATACTTGTCTCAATCCCAAGTGTTTATTCCGCAAAACACTTGGTATAATTCTTTGATTCATTTCAATAAGAAGTTAAACGTTGAAAATACCTTGTGTTTGATTTACATTTTATTCTTATATCTTGTTTTATCAAAGAACTTCATTACATCATTATGTCATAATACACGTTTAGATTAACTTTATAGTTAACTTAACCGAGTAAACAGGACCAACAAAGTGGTATCAGCAGCCTGTTTATAAACTTTTTAAAACAACAGAGTGCTCAAGTTTTTAAAATCAAGATCCCAAAAGGGATAATGATGTACCCAACTAGTCGATAAAAAGGTGAGGAAAGCATCTCTGCACTGCCCCGACTTGAAGTGGTAAATTTAAAAAATGAAAAACGAATTTGCATTTGACTGGGAGAACCTATTACATTAGCTTATTATAAGGTCCATATATTCCCAAAAAACAGCTGAAGGTATTATTAACCCTGAGGTCAAGTGGACTTATAGAATGTCAGAGGGGGTGGACACACAGACCACCGCTAAAATGCATCATTATATTCATTCTTCCTGACGATATAATGGAATAGTCATAATTTGTCCTACTGCGAGCAGACTGGACTGACTTGGTTATAGACTATGAAGGTCCTCAGATACCAGAAAACAGGGTCATGACCTGAAACTGAGTACAATACTTTCAGGGCCAAGAGCACTGAAAGTCTCTCAGAAGACCTTACACCCGCTATAAACCTCCAAATGAAACTGACCAACAAGATGGTGCACCTTGTCTAAGCTGGAAATCAATGTTGGATTTGTCAACAGTCCCTGAGAAATGGTGTAAACTCTCTCTCAGGTATGAAAAGCCAAAACCTTCAAAGATCCTTGAGCTCCTGAAATCTTGGAAAAGTACCTCTATGAGGATAGACTTAATCTCAAGGGAGAATCCTGAGACCAAGAAACTCAGGAAAGAAATACCCTGACTGTTCGAACCCATATCAAATGCTTATCTACTTCAATGGTTTGTGCATGATTATCAGAGAAACCAGATGTATTGAGCGTGATGAAAGAGATAGTGAGGAGTACTTAAATGATTTGCAAATAGAATTTCAAACAAAGAGACTCCTTGGCAACCTAAAGCGTTTTATCAAAAAAACAAACTTTCTCTAATGCAAACCAAATGATAAAGTTGAATGTACAAAATGGTGGTAAAAGAGGCCATTTGCCCAAAGATTGTTTCTCAAAAACTCTTTCAGAACGC
>LBNU01024541.1:45535-56336 GCA_014162995.1 Artemisia annua | reverse complement strand
GGAAATCTGCAGCAACACACAAACAACCAAGCACACTTTTCCACATCTCGTGCTCGTTTTAGGCTTTTTGGTTGATTTTGATGTTATTTATGCAATATCCGTTCCTGCACAGTCACAAACACAAAAACACGATATCTTTGGCGTTTCATGTTAGTTTTTGGTCTATATAACACTTAAACTAAGGTCAAAAGTATGTGTAAAATAGCACATACCAGTATGATCATGTATGGTTCTCTCAGTGTATTCCTAGTGTTAAGTCACTTAAGTCATTCTATGGGTAGCTATTAAAGGTAGATTAAAGACTAAGGACAGGATTGCTAAATGGTTTCATATCCAAGATCAGTTAAGTCACTTGTGTAAGACTGATAATGAGTCTCATGATCACTTGTTTTTTACTTGTTCATATTCTAGAAGATTATGGGAGAGATTAAAACCATTGGCATGTTTAGATGATATTAGTAATGATTGGCCTTGTATTATCTCTGGTATTTCTAACAAGCCAACTAAGAATTCTGTATGGAGTATAATTCAAAGACTGGTACTTGGTGCTGCTATCTATTTCACATGGCAAGAAAGAAACATCAGAAGAATGCAATTTATTGAAAGGTCACCTGAGTGTTTGTTCAAGATTGTGGTTGATTCTGTTAGATTGAAGCTTATGGGTCTTTCAATGAAAAATACTTCTGAAGTGGTGAAAGCTGCTGATATGTGGAAATTATCTGTTTGCAAAAGAAATGATGCTAGTAGATTGGTGATGGACTTGGGTTCTGATGATAATGTGAATTATGGATCTTCATTATGTTAAGTTTAGATGGTTCTGCTGGTCTCATGAAGGGACTGGTTTATGGAGTTGTAATTATATTTTTGATGGTGATGGATTATGTTGCATGTTTTTGGAGTATGGGATTGTGGTGAAGTGTTGTTTTTTTCTTTTTTTTGCTGATTGGTGTTTGGGTAACTGGTTGATTGTGGAAGTTATTATGGTTAGTCTTGATAGGAAGTTGCTGGTATGTTGGAAGCTGCACTCTTTCAATGGTTTTGAAGATGTCAGATATTTGGCTGAATGATTATTGGTTGCTGGTTGATTGTATTTGGGATGGTCTTAGGAAGTGTTGTACTCTTTTTGTCCTTCTTTATGGTTTTTCCCTCTGGGTTTACAAAAGAAGGTTTTTAAGGAGGCAAACTTTCTAAGATTGCTACTCTGGCACATTCCTGGTTACTATATTGTTACTGAGCAGGTCTCTTCTTGATGGCTTTTGGATGAGTTCTTTTTATGATATTATGTATGGCATAGTGATATTATTGTATGTTACCCCTATAATTTAGTTTTGGCATTCTAAGCTTCTATATGTTATCAATATATGGTGATGTTTGGAGGTGCATTGGTTGGTCCCTTTGCACTGTCCCATGTATTCAGAGTATGTTGATGACTATAGTTATAGCTATATTATTTGCCTTTACTGATTTATGGGGGTCATTAGTTATTGTTCCAGTTTTGTTTTTGTATTGTTGGTATGTTTTTATAATGAGCTAGGGTCTGTCCTATGCCATTTTTTTGTTGCAAAGTGTAAGATTGTCACTTTGCATTTGTCTCTTGTACTGCCTTTTGGCATCTTTACTTAATAAATTTACCTTTAATTAAAAAAAAAGTAATGATGCAAATTGTACAAGCACGTAAAGCACAAATGACAAAAACGTAAACATAAACTAAAAAAACGTCTATGTTACAAATTAAAATGTGAATTTAAAGCTAGACTAAACCTACGGGCTCAAAAGAAATTTTTAAAACTTTAAAATGATAAAAGAAAATTTCAAGAAAAAGAAAACTATATTTTTTTACTTTTTATTTATTTAATATGAATTAAAATCTATTTATGTATTTTTATTTATTAAAAGAAAATCAAACTTATTATAAAATGAAAGATTTATTCTACAAATTTATTTTTTAAAAATCTTAATAAATTGAAAATGAAATTTAAAAATAAAATCAGAAACTATCTTTGTCTTTTTGTGATTTATTTTGAAATTAAAAATGATTTAAAATTCTAAAAAACTACTTAAAAATGAAAAGAAATAGTAAATGAATGAGAAAAATTATGAAATTTTTATGAGAATTCTAAAATATTATTTGGAATCTAAGAAAAATAATAAAAATAGAAAAATAAGCTGAAAAGTGCTTAATGGGCTTAAAACAGCTTAAGACAAGTGCTTATTTATAAGCACTTTCACCAAACTTCCTAACACTTGTACAGAAGGTGAAAAATACTCAATTAAGATCTAACAAACTAAAAACAATCCAAAATTCACACTAGAACACTTAATTGGAACAAAAAGCAGTTAACTCTAAGCACTAACAATAAGCAGATTGGGTACAGAATAAGCCAGAGGTTAAGGAACCATGTAAAACACTCAAACAACTTCAATAATGCTCAAATACATCAATCAAACTCAAATTACAAGTCTAAAAACCCAACTGCAGTTCCTATGTAAATTCAGCAGAACTTGTATTTAATACCTACTTTGNGGTGCATTGGTTGGTCCCTTTGCACTGTCCCATGTATTCAGAGTATGTTGATGACTATAGTTATAGCTATATTATTTGCCTTTACTGATTTATGGGGGTCATTAGTTATTGTTCCAGTTTTGTTTTTGTATTGTTGGTATGTTTTTATAATGAGCTAGGGTCTGTCCTATGCCATTTTTTTGTTGCAAAGTGTAAGATTGTCACTTTGCATTTGTCTCTTGTACTGCCTTTTGGCATCTTTACTTAATAAATTTACCTTTAATTAAAAAAAAAGTAATGATGCAAATTGTACAAGCACGTAAAGCACAAATGACAAAAACGTAAACATAAACTAAAAAAACGTCTATGTTACAAATTAAAATGTGAATTTAAAGCTAGACTAAACCTACGGGCTCAAAAGAAATTTTTAAAACTTTAAAATGATAAAAGAAAATTTCAAGAAAAAGAAAACTATATTTTTTTACTTTTTATTTATTTAATATGAATTAAAATCTATTTATGTATTTTTATTTATTAAAAGAAAATCAAACTTATTATAAAATGAAAGATTTATTCTACAAATTTATTTTTTAAAAATCTTAATAAATTGAAAATGAAATTTAAAAATAAAATCAGAAACTATCTTTGTCTTTTTGTGATTTATTTTGAAATTAAAAATGATTTAAAATTCTAAAAAACTACTTAAAAATGAAAAGAAATAGTAAATGAATGAGAAAAATTATGAAATTTTTATGAGAATTCTAAAATATTATTTGGAATCTAAGAAAAATAATAAAAATAGAAAAATAAGCTGAAAAGTGCTTAATGGGCTTAAAACAGCTTAAGACAAGTGCTTATTTATAAGCACTTTCACCAAACTTCCTAACACTTGTACAGAAGGTGAAAAATACTCAATTAAGATCTAACAAACTAAAAACAATCCAAAATTCACACTAGAACACTTAATTGGAACAAAAAGCAGTTAACTCTAAGCACTAACAATAAGCAGATTGGGTACAGAATAAGCCAGAGGTTAAGGAACCATGTAAAACACTCAAACAACTTCAATAATGCTCAAATACATCAATCAAACTCAAATTACAAGTCTAAAAACCCAACTGCAGTTCCTATGTAAATTCAGCAGAACTTGTATTTAATACCTACTTTGTAGATTCAAATAAGTAGTATAATAAGCTCTAAATAGTAAACTAATGGGGGCAAAAGCTAGCCTACCATACTGAGTGTCTAAAATTCCTAAAAGCCCTAAAAGTTATCACTGATTGCTATACTATTTGAATCCAAGTTCAGATGCAGAAAAACAGACTTGTGTAGTTATGTTGTGCAGTTTGTTGACTTTAGAATGCACCTAAAGGTTGACTAAACTGAATTCTAATGGCCTAAATTTATCTCTGAATGTTCAATGAGCATGTTTAAGCATTAAATTCACATTAGCAAACACAATTAACATCAAATGATCAAAAGAGCATGAGCAGATTACTAATTATGCTAACAAAAATGAAATGAAAAGCTAACTTTGACTTTTTAGTGTTAAGGCCACCAATTTTCTCGCTGCTATGCCCTATCTTACCTTGTTGCAGTTCACTAATGCAGATAACAAAGCTAACTAACAAATGAAGCACACAGATAAGAGGTTAACCAAACACTCCCTATTTAATAGATTACACTAGCACAATGAGAATCCAGATCCTAACATCCAAATAGATGATCATTCAACATGCACTATCAATAGCAGACACTAAATCACCAATAAAATCCAGCAACCAACAATTCTAATTCAAAACTTTAAAGTCAAATAATACTATGCAGTTTACTAAGCTATATATGAAATCAAACAACTCAAACTGATATAGCTAATATCAATTATCAACTATTCTACTAAAAATGAGAGCTAAATCAAACCAAAAACAATCAAACTAACAGATCTAATCTATTTTAGCTATGAAATTCAAAGTAAATCTGAAATGAAATTGAGACCTTACAGGATCAATTCCCTAACAAACATAGGGTGCTTATCCAAACCAAGCCTATCTTTAAATAGGCTCAACTATCCCTCTGCAACCAATTTCCACTTCTGTTTACCCCATATCTTCATGAACTACTGCATTTGACTTCTGTTGACTTTGAGGATGATTGAGATTCTGATCTACTTAAGCTAAGACATAAACTCACAGAAGCTAAGAAGCTAACATGAGCTTGTTTACTAATGGAAATAGCTTGAATGCAAGCTGACTTTAGTTTTTGAAAACATTCTTTTATATATTTTTATATTTTCTGATTTTTATGGATTTTTATAAAAACGAAAACAGAAAAAGTAGATTTGAGTGTATAAAAGCTTAGATGAGCTTTTGAGAAGCTTAATACACATGTAAAACAGCTTTTTCAGATTATTAAGAGCTAAATGAGAGATCAAGTAGTAAAGAAAAGTGAAGCACAGTTAAGTAAACTAGAAGTTTTATTAATGGAAACTAAAAATTACAAAAGGAAACTGATATTACATAGATTTTTAAGCTAAAATTTATCCTAAAACAATTTCTGCAGCATAACAGTAAGCTAAATTCTACATAACAAATGAAGTGAAAAACGTCTACTATTTATAGCAGAGGTGAGAATGAGGGGTGAGGAGCCTGAGATGCTTCTGGAAAGTCTCATCATAACCACACGATCACTTTATGTTTCTTCCAATCCATTTAAACCCTCAGATCAAAATTATGACGTGTAAGGACCAATAAGAAGCCTCTATTTGTACACCCAGGCGATCCTCAAGTGTGCACACTCTGTCCTTGTCAGCCACATGCGTCAGAGTCTCTAGAGAAGGAATCCAAGGCTGAGGAGTGAGGTGTTGCAACCAATTACCAGCTGCCATGTGTCCATTCGTGCATATACTTTCTCTCTGACATGCTCAGTGCACGTGAAACACCTTCTAGAACGTCCAATGATTGGTAATTATTGGTTAAATGATGTGGGGAGTGGTAATTTTGGTTGGGTAAAAATTAGGGTTCTTGTGGATTTGGGGGTTTCTGGGTAGAGTTAAAAAGGGGGGCGGGAAGATTTGGTATTTGTTATTTATTTTATTTTCTTTTTACCGTGGGTTAGAAAGGGAGAGTGGGCCGGGTTAATAATGAAAATGGAATGGGCCTAAGGATTTGTTGGGTTTAATGGGTTTGTTTGTTTAAGAGTTTGGTTTGTAACTTGGACTTGGATTTGATTTATATAAGCACAAGGATCAAATTTGTATTTTTCTGAATTATGAAGGACCAAAGCTGCCAAATATCAAAAGTGGTATCAAGTGCTTCTATTGTTAATCTTTCATTCATAGAGGACTTGTCATGCCACTTTCTTTAACAATTTATCTCAAGGGACTAAATGTGACAAATGATGAAACTTCAGGGATTGAAAGTGAACATTTCTTCAAACTTCATCCAGGGACTATTCTTGAAACTTTAAGCATTCCCAAGGTCTTTTATTGACTTTCTGAACTCATCTTTGACTTTTTGACTCATTCCACTCTCGTGCTCGTTTTTGCCGGTTTTCGTTTGATTTTTGTCCTTTTGTGAAATATCCATACCTGCACGATCACAAACACAAAAATACATATTTCTTTGGCATTTGTTAGCATAATTAGTCTATTTGGGTCAGAATTTGGCTATAAAAAGATATGTGAATTGACACATACCAAAATCCCCCAAACTAAGGTATTGTCGTGTCCTCACGCAATGTGATCAAATCACGCTTTTGAGATAAATAATTTCAAAACCTCTTTTTACTAACTTTGAAAAGTAGCAAGAACGTTCAAAAGAGATTCAAAATCATTTATTCCCAAAAACGCCCCGTTATCCTATTTTATTCCACATACTAACTTACACTAATATTTTTGTATTTTTCACTTTATTCATGTGACGGTATGTTAACTTTCATTATTTTGCAATAACGTTTAGGGTCATAGAGTAGAAACACAATTCATGGAAAAGTGACCATACGGATAAAATTCGTCATCCTTGATTTTTCACAAGCTCCCAAACTAAGCTTATGAACGAGATCACAACCTACTTAAAAATTAGATGCCAACACTACTCATAAGAGTTACTTGTGAAAACCTCTCGCTCCCAAATCTTAGTGTATCTAGAATTTTTTAAATTAAGTTGAGAAATGAATTGCTTCATATTTTCTCGTTCCAATAGATTTTAATCCGATAAAGATACCAAGAATTAAGACGCTAAGTAGTTAATCATCTTCTCTCAAGAACCATTGCCCGAAAAATGAGGTCCACATCAAGGATTTTTGATACATATACACTCTAATATATAAGTTGAGGAGTACTACACGTGCACCTCATGTGACTAGTCTAGGACCATCCACATGCACCTCACGCGCCATCAACTTATATTAAAAACTTAAGCACTTATCATACATTCACGTACATCACTCTTTATTCATCACTTTTTTTCATTTTTCATTTTTTTCTTTCTTTTTCTTCTTTTCTCATTATTTTTTTCTTTTTTCAACATATAACATGGAAACTTTGCGGGTAGTTCCAAAACCACATACATAATACAAAGATCGTATCTCAACTTTGAAACATACAACACTTTTGACTTGTATCCTTGATGTGTACCCAATTTTTAAAGCAAAGATTCTTTTAAGAAGATAAAGAACTAAATTTCGTCAAAACCTTAATATCTTTAATTATTTATACGCAAGATATGGTTTGTTACAATCTGATGGGAGCAAAAGGCCACAAGTACCTTCTATGAGCTCTAAAGAGAACCAACTACTCCACGTATGGCATCTAACTTCTAAATAAACTCTATCATTTCTCGCTCTTCGCATTTTTAACAAATCTCAAATAATGAGATCCGCGAATACTTAGCCGATAATCAGCCACGCATATATAAAGTCAGTTACGGAAACACGCAGATTCTAATAAAAGAATTCGCGTTTTCTAGCTCCTTGTGTAAAAGACTAGCGAAAGCTTTTAAGCTGCACATGTATAAAGTCAAGTACGGGAACTTTGCAGATTCTTAAGAAAGAATTCGCGTTTTATAGCTCCTTATGTACAAAACTAGCACAAGCTTATGTGATTGATGCGTGTGGGATTGCGACCACGCAACAGGTTTTACCTCTCAAGGGATCTTGAGAAGCTTGCAATCCCACCAGGCAGTGTACCTGGTCGGTGTAGCATAGTGTAGTGGTAAGTACGGGGGATTGATCGTTCTCTCACAGGGAATAGTGTTCGTTAGGATAGAAAAACTACTCTAAAAGGTCTAAAGGTGAAGGAAGATTATTTTTGTATTTTTATATTTTATGGAAAGCAAGTAAAATCTCGGGTTTTGGAGGAGTGGGCGGAATTAGTTGCTAGTCAACTAACCCAAAAACTACAATTGCAATAAAAATAAAATAACTAAACTATTGTGGTTGTGAAAACTTATATGGAGACAAATGTGTTTACTTAGATTTCCTTACTCCCTAACTATCTTTTACCGGTTAATTGGTGTATGTATTACTTGCGTGGATGACGGGTGTATTCCTTAACAATTCATGGGGTGGCGTACATATCTCCCCAATTCTATGAGCTCTTATCTCCTCCTACAACTATGCGTACACATAATCATAGGGATTGTAAACAGTGGCTCATGCGTTAAATACTACCTTAATAACCTAGTACGCATTAGTTACATGTTTCTTAAGACGTTCAAGCATGTTACCATATAGGAGTATTGCCAGTTTTCTTAAGCCTAACATTGATGAAACATTCATCCCAACAAAGTAATAACACACCAATCAACCAATAATTAATAGTTAGGTTTCATTAGATCTAAGCAAACACAAGAAAAATCTAGCCTAGCATGTTAATTGAAAGACAAGCATAAGATATAATTAACCAACACATAGACATATTGATTAATTTAAGTGAGGACTTATCTTTAATTGAACATGAAGGATTCAAGGGTGAAAAACCCTTGAAAATACAGCCAAATTCGTCTTTAGGGTTTTTCCCAAACTTGTACCAAAAGTTCCACACTAATGAATGAAAAATAGAAAAGTATATATAGATTTTACATTCTGACGGCGTCAGGTTATGGGTTCTGACGCCGTCAGCTCGCCGTCATTAGGGTTCTCGGATGGCCTAGATTTACTTCTGACGCCGTCACTCTTTATTTTGCTCTGGGCCGTCACTCTTTAAGTTAACACCTGACGGCCTACTTTCTCTAACACCTGACGCCGTCAGGTGTAAACATCTTGTTTTCTTCATAGGGCGTCTAGTGTAATCTGATTTTACTCCTTTGTCAATGTTGGCTGACGGCGTCACCTTGTGACTCTGACGCCGTCAGGTAGGTTTTCCAGCTTCTTTTGAGACTTTGTCGTTTTCTTCACTTTTATGCTCCAAAAACGTCCAAATTAGCATGTTTTCCAGAATTCTTCTCAAAAGTACCTAAAATGACAAAAGGAACGATTTAGGGCAATATTTGATCACATTTACTCGAATTAGGGCTTAAATGACCCCTTAAAACGGGTACACTTTTCGTCTCATCAAATACCCTTACACTTGGGATTTGCTTGTCCTCAAGCAAATGAGCTTTTATTCCAATCAAAATATGAGTTAGGGGTCATTTAACACAAATATAAAAGTAATTACAACAAATAGTCATTCGACCCTAATCATAATAAGCACGGAAATCATACACTAGCACCTCACAAATAGTGTTTGGATACTCTCATCTCTCAAGTGTCATAGAATTATATCTCATAAATGAAAACGGAAAATATCTCTCACTACCTGTCATAGCAAATAGATTACCATAGGCTTGGGAGAGGATCAATTACTCCTCCACTAGGCGTAAGCACCTAAGATAAACTATCAAAGAGGGCTTTCAAAAGGGTTGTAACGTAAGGTGTAGGGATATGATAAACACGGTTTGGTTGGAATAAAGGGTATTTTAATGGTGGCAAGTTAATTATCATGATCAAATACATGCACTCTACATCGTTGCTTAAGTCAAGACTCGACTCAATCTTAAACTAAAAATGAAATAACAAAAACTAAAAAGAAACATAAAAGGAAACGGGATGGTAGTCCGTATGTTTTTCTCTTTTCTTTTTCATATTTTTTTGTATTTTTCTTGATTTTTCGATTTTTTTTTCATACACTCTTGCCCTACCATCCAAAATAATACATCATAGGGGAGTTGCATTCCCCTTACACTTGAATCTTTACATAACTTTACAATTACTATTCTAATGACTCGAATTAAGATAATTGAAAAACTTGGAGTACTTTTAAAATGTTTAGCACATATGGGGGTAATAATGTTGTTCTTCCCCATTACTCCATTACACTAGTACTTTACCCATGAGTCCCAATCGTCCCAAAACAATATGTACAAGGATATGACTTAACTTAGCAACCATGTAATTGACTAGATAATTAACTAAGGGTTTAACAAATGTTTTCACAATAATGCACCAAAGGTGGGTGCATACAAGGTAGGCTAAGGCGATTTGGGTGTACATTTAAGTGGGGTGTAACAAATTCTCACTTTGAGTAAGATGCTCAAAGGTCGAAACGAAAAGATAGGCTCGGAGGGGTGTACTAGGGGTATCGTGTACCAAAAATGGGTACAACGCAAAGGGTTTGGGAGAATTACTTGACCAATGAAGCCAATGTAATTATAACAAAAATACGGGTGTAAAAACAAAGGGTTAATCCTAATGCCTCTTATCATGTAGTAGATCTAACTACACGAATGTAGTCTCACTTGTGGATTTGAGATGGTCCTAACGCAAGTTCTAGAATCTAAGCGCTACCGGTACACACATCATAGCATCAAAGATGGATGCTTTTCCTACCAATTCTAGGGGTAAACCTCACATATTTGGGGTGGAAAATTTTTTAGTGGTACGATTTTGTGCTAGTCATATAATTTCCTATCCATGAGACGCTCATTAAGACCAAAGTCTCACTTCTAAAATGTTGTAAAAAATTTTAAATTGGCGCTAAAATTGCCCTAACAAATATTTCTCTCGGTTTTATTACAAATTTACTATCAAACAAACAAAAATCAAGCGCAATTGTATTTTCTAAGGTGCCTTCATTTACCCCCTTACACTGAAACCAAACATTGTCCCCAATGTTCAAATAGAAGATGTAAAAGTAAATAAAATGAAAGAATGAAATCAAATACTCCCCTGATTCGTTTGATGTGGATAGTGAGGTAACATGGTTAGATCTTCTTCCAAGAAAGATGAACGCTCAAAGCTTCCCTTCCGAAATATAAATCA